>JAQBSW010010908.1:0-22190 GCA_029291075.1 Eudiplozoon nipponicum | reverse complement strand
TAATTTTACCCAGTACCTCTAAGATAATGTAACGGAATAGTTTCGATGTGCGATCAATCAACAAGCACACAATTTATCTAAACAAATAGTCATAGATATAACGCGGATGCCTTCTACACTATCTGTGTTGTCTCGTATTTTATACCTTGAATAATGTGAAGATTTATATTTATGCACAATTTATTTCGATGTACTAACATAAAAACATATAAAACAGTTACAATCCATATTATGGCCTTATAAATTATTTCCAATAAAGTACCTAAATATTTACACATTATTTGATGATGGTTTAATCAGTGATTCAGTACTCCTCATCAATAGAAAGAAATTTCTAACAAATATTAAATATATGAACACTATAACTATAGATGTCCTTTACGAGGCCTTGGTATTAATGTGCCTTCTTTTTTCTTTTCTTTTCCAAACTTCCACTCCTAAGTTTTTGTATACCTGGAGATAGTGAGTTGTATGCGGAGGGGATAGCGCAGTAGACAGAAACTCAGAATCCTGAATACGTGCCCTGTTTTGAGCCCGGTTCGCGGAAATTTGCAAATTATTTGACGATATCCACCTTGAAAGGTAGAAACCGGTCTACTTGACGAATTTCTTGTGCTACTTTACACAGCGCTTAGGTTATACAGGCATGAGCATATATATATATATATATATATATATATACACCGTCAGTAAAAAACTTAAATTCAGTATAACTTCTCCAGGCGAAAGAATTCCGTTTTATAGCGACAGATCAAGGGTGGCTAGTTTGAATTTAATGTCCTCAGAGATTCCTTATATGTTCCACCTAAATGAAAAGCAAAAAAAGCTTCTATTAATGTATATTTGCAGCTTGTGCGTAGTGTGCGGCAGGTTGGTTAGAGTAAAAGATTACGAAGAAAACATACCAAAACTTGAACCCTGTCCGCGGCAAATTCTGGACAGTACATAAAGAGTTTACAATAGGGAAGAAACCTGTCTTCTTTATGATTAACCTCTGCTACCTTGTGCAAAGTTTAGTTTTTAATGAAAATGTATCCTCTTTCATGAAAATTATCACAAGTTGCACAGCTCTAGTGCTGTTCGTTTATGGCTTGTGCTGAATTTTATAAAATTTGTTTAAAGAATACCTTATCCTTCAGTTTTGCCGTCATTTCACCTTTTCGTAATCGAACATTGGATTGTGGTTCTTGATTGTTTCTTTGTTTTTTGGAGTTTCTCCCGCTGTGTCTGATTTATCATTTTGAATTCAGTCAACGGGTTAGTGTTGCCTAATAGAATGAATAATTGCGAAACGATTAATCAAAATTACCTTATCTAGCTTTTAGCTAACACAGGCTGAATTACAGTTGTTTTGTTTTTTTTAATATTTCGGCAGTCATTGGTTGCCGCCTTCTTCAGCTTACGCGTCATCATATGTTTTCTAAAACAAAATAAGGAATAAAAACGGGTTACTGAATTGAAATATCACAATGGCTAGATCTTCTTGTTCGCAGCCTTTCAACATTCTATTGGAGATTTTTTTCGAAAGTTCAATAAATTCGGCTTCGAACGAAGCTACCTTGTTTAGTCTTGACATGAATGATTCGGTATATAGTTAAACGATCGTCGTATCCGCATTTCGTACTTGCCGCTTTCAGAACTTCGTCTATTACAGAATACTATTTTTGGATTATTTCATTTCAATCGCAACGCTTGATGTTCTGAAATTTTTATCATTCTCTTTTTTTAAATTAACGTATTCATCTAGTTTTTGTTTTTTTTATTTCTAATTTTGTTTAATAAAGTGCGAACTCCTGCTCAATGTCTATATAAAAATTATTCGTTTTGCGTTGTGTGTGTCTTACTTTGCATTTTGGAAGAGAAATGGATGAGATTGTAACTTTAAATTGCCTGCATAGAAACCAGTGGCTACGCTGTTCTATTCGATAACTGGCTCACCAAAGTTAACCTATTTTACTTTTGATTGTTGGCGCTTCAAACCACTGGTGTTATAAATTTAGTTCCAGTATTGTTGGACATTGATAGTATCGCAAATGCATTAAACCCCTTTCAGAAGACCAAGTGTTTACACTAGAGTCAGTGCTAAACGTAATGTTTTCCTTGATTTATCTAAGAATTTTAATGGCCTTCGTATACCACAAGAACTGCAATCAGAATTGTAGTTCAGTTACTGAGCAATTTTTACAATTTTCAACAGATTCTTGGTGGCATGGGGTTCATGAGGGAGACTGGACTCGAACGTGTTCTACGAGATTTGCGTGTATTCCGCATATTCGAAGGCGCCAACGACGTCCTCCGTTTGTTTGTAGCACTTACTGGCATGCAATACGCTGGTAAACAGCTTAAATCACAGACAGCTAAAGCGACGTTTAATACTGCTTTCAATATTGCCTCGTAAGTCGAGAGACTTTTTTCCTGAATTTAAATATACACTTCCCTGGGTAGTTTTTTGGATACAAAATGTATTATTCAAATAACTGACTGAAAAAGTTTTAATCCATAGACATGTACGTTAGTGCATATTACGTCGAAGGAAATTCGCACACGGCTGGAATCCAGTTTGTATTTATGCATGTTTAGGTATACTAGTTTCGATCAATTCAAATTATCTTTTTTATCCAACGTCAAATCTTATATTAAGCTGTTCCTTGTGCGAGGCTGTATCCTTTTTATAATTGTTATTTTCGCGTTTTATGCAGTTTTAGTATATGTGTATTTCCTTTTAATATTAAGCAGCATATTTTCTTAGGAAAAGAAAACACGAAATAAAAAAGTGTATGCTTATTATCGTATCCACGTTTTGACTAACATAGTATGGATTCCAGTTATTTTGTTTCTTCAATATATTTCGGGGGCCGTTGTCGACCGCCTTCTCCAGTTGACCCATTATCACAAGTTTTACAAAACCAACTAATGAAGCAAGCGCCATATTTCCTCCGGCCACATCAGGTATACTCCAAACTGACCGTTCACTTAATAGTAGTGTGTCACGTGAGTGTGCATATCCATAGTTGTATCGTTCATCCAACTATGTGAAACTAGATTGGCTGAATATTAATTTACTATTTACATACGTTAGACTTTGTTTTACACACTCCATGTTAAATGACGTAACGGAGGTTACCCTCACATTTTCTGGTGGGGGGAGACAAATAAATCATAAATTCTCATCATAATCGCATGCCATTGTATGGGATAAAACTAAAAATCCAAACGCCCTATGCACGTGTTAAATTTGAACCGAACCACTCCGGTTGTACACAGAATAGGCTTGTTTAATTACAGTTGTTGTCATATCATTAAATAGGTGCACGTCACGCATGTGCATGTGTCTTTGTATACACAACTAAAAAGATTCAGTTAAATATATTTAATACAAAACCGTAGTCAGAAGACATTAATTTACCCTTTGCATGCGTAAGACTAATTATTTATGTTTAACACTCGAATTTCTGTATTACTACAGTGATCCTAATATTTGGGGGGAGAAAAAATCGTTTTCAATAAAGTAAGCAGCTTAATGAAGGTAAGAAATAAAATATGTGACGGTTAGACAAGAAAATTTTTTTAAATATTTAAATGGAGAATAAGAAATATAAGAAATGAAGATATAATCGCTTTAATAAGCGCTCAACTCACAAAGATTTTAAAAATCAAACGAATAGTTAAGGGTGAAATTTGGACGGTCTATTTTCTCAATAATTGATTAATTAATTATTAAGCCTGTCTTAATCCGATGTTCTTAATCTTTTACTGGAGCTAGCATCAGATTCTAATTCATGCAACCGTCTTTTCCCGCCATTAGCTTATGCCACATTCCAAATCGAACCTAATGATTTTTCAGCAGCTGTGTCATTCATAATATCATCCTTAGATTTAATTTTGATAAATTCTCTAATCAAACTCGTCATTCTATTACGACTACATATTGCTATGCGTCTGCAATCATCCCAGGTTATAGTGTGTCCGGTCTCCAATACATGACTGACAAGATCAGATATAGCAACATGACCATGCATACATTCAGTTTTATGTTTGCCTCTTACCTTTTAACAATAATTGTTTGCGCGGGTGGTGGTAACAATTCTTTAAATCAAGTTTGCGAGCTTGAAGTAAACACCAATCCCATTGTATTTAACCGGTCGTCGAACAACATAACAAAACTACCGCCAGCCGCAACGCACTGACGCGTTTCGACCTTCCTTGATCATCATCAGAGTACGACGGCAACTGACTATCGAGGATCAAACCGCATTGAATATATATGGAAATCAAATTTAGATATGCTGCTCTCAACTCTAGCAGTCTCGCATACATTGAACTTGACTGGAAATGTCGGTTGCACAATTTCTATGCAGTCACGAACATTAACTGTTTGCAGCTTTCGCCACATATACATATATGGGCAATACAATTTAATCAATAATTGATTGCGCGGGTGGTGGTAACAATTCTTTAAATCAAGTTTGCGAACTTGAATTAAACACCATTTGATTGTATTTAACCAGTCGTAGAACTACATAACAAAACTGCTGCCAGCCGCAACGCACTGACGCGTTTCGACCTTCCATGATCATCATCAGAGTACGACGGCAAACTGACTATCTAGGATCAAACCGCATTGAATATATATGGAAATCAAATTTAGATATGCGGCTCTCACCTCTAACAGTCTCGCATACATTGAACTTGACTGGAAATGTCGGCTGCACAATTTCTATGCAGTCACGAACATTAACTGTTTGTAGCTTTCGCCACATATACATATATAGGCAATACAATTTACTTTACTTTTCTACTTAATTTACAGTCCGGTAATAACATGATCTTACGTTCTTCTTTCACTTTATCCGCGTTTATAGTACATGAAGCCAACATTTCAAGTAAATTACAATGTATGCGAGAATACTAGAGGTGAGAGCCACATATCTTATTTTGCTTCTTATATATGAGAGAGGAAAGAGAGATATATATATATATATATATATATATATATACGCTCGCTAATCAAGTTTGATGATCATGAAGATGGAAACGCACCAGTACGCGTGATTGACGCTAGTTTTGCTATCTTCGAAAACAAAGTAAATTTAATCGAATCGGTGTTTACTTCAAGCTGAAAAACTTGATTTAAATTGTTTAATTTTATTTAGTATATATATTTGATGAAAGATGCAAAATGTTAATGTTTTCAACTGCATAGAAATTGAAATTACGGTGGTTTTTATAACAAATACTGACGACTCATTAGATAAGCCTACATCGTGCTCTGGCACAGTGGCTTTGTTCTCGCTTGTTTGGATTGAGGATTAACCACCAATTGCTGCACGTCTACACTCAACCCTGTGAAGTTAAATCGATTTAGCCACATCTGACGATTCACTAGATTAGCGTATGCTACGTCCGTGTGTGTGTATGTGTGCGCGCGTTTGCTTAAGGCTAAGAAATAATCTGTTACATATAATTAGCGGCACGTGCATCAGTCATGCAAGTTAAACTAATATGATAAATGTCATTTCCTATTAGCACACGTCAGACCTATTTTTACACTTACTTTCCTGAGTGAAATAATTAAGAGTGGCATCTCGGTGAAAAGGGGGCAATATACTGTGAACACCTGGATGCAGAATTTTCACAGCACATAATTAAGAGTGAAAGAACCTGTTTTGTTTGAGAGAGTGAACAATAAGTATAAATGGGACAGTTTAAACTAAATTTTCCACTTGACATATTGATTGTCAAATTGTTTGTGTGATGTGCTTTCCATTAAAAATGACTCCAGAAAAAAGAAGTACAAATATCTGGAATAATCAGGTAGACCCTGGATGCAAACACATTATGTCGCACCACAAGGAAAAAGTGTATTAAAAACTGTTGTATTCAATGTTTGTAGTCCTTTTCAGATAATTAATTAATATCCGTAGACTTTAATTTCGTCTTTTAAAAATCAGTTTGTACAAAAAATATTTTTACTGATAATTTCTTTTAAAACGCCTATATGTACCATACGTAGGTTAATTGTGAGTCGCTTTTGGTAAGATTTAATTATCAAGTGAGTAAAACTGGTTTCCGTAGACATAGCAATGTGTGGCCTGACAACAGAAAACGTAGGTATAAACTTTCCATGTATACTATTCTTAATCTGAAGCAAGTAAACTATTATGTGCTTTTCTGGCGATTGCCATAATAATTTCCGGCCTGAAGACTGGCAGGCCGAAATTTAATCTTCTAGTGTTTAAGACCTGCTGAACCTTCACGCATTTCTCCATCATCCTTCATCCGACTCATCCGTATAGTTTAATATTTTTAATTTTGGCTAATTTACTTCAGCTATTGCATGTAATTTAGCTAAAATTACTGTCCCCAGTTTTCAGTGAAGCTGTCAATATAAACAAGAATAGCTTTAAATGACCAATGGCTGCGCGGGCAGTGGTTAAAGTTATTTAAATCAAGGTCGCAATTTTGGTATTAACGCCAGTTCCATTATATAGATACATTTAGTCAGTATAATTTAAGAATTGTATAATGCCGAAAAGGCATTTCATTCAGTAGACCAGTTTCGTCATTATTGGGCACTCTTCATACACTATCCAGAATTTTCAGCGGACAGGCCTCGAATCTGGACACGTATGCTTTTTGTGACAGGCTGGCTCAGTCGTTAGATCAACTGATTTTAAAGCAGACGTGCGGAGGTTTGAGCCTGTCTGCGGCAAACTATGGACAGCACGTGAAAAGTACCCAAGAAGTACGAAACCGATCTACTGAGTTTATTTCCTTTTCTACATTATATAATTATTAGTTTTGTTTTGAAAAATGTATGTATATTGTGGAAACATTGTGTTGCTTCTATGCTATCAAAAGACAGCAAACAGCTTATTTGACTTGAGAACTAAAACTGTATTTTTGACTATGCTAAATTCCGCGTAGGATAACTAGTTTGGAGAGTCGTAAATTTTTATGCACCTACTCTCAACTATTTGGTTAATGAAAAGATTGATTTATTAAAAATATATCATATTTGGCCCATGCTCTTCAGCGGCGTTCACTCATTATGATGATTGCCTTGAAATTAGTCAAGGCAGTGAAGAGTGAAGCTGAACTATGGCTAATCATAGCGCCTGTATTTTCAATTGCCTTAAGTGAACTCAATTTTATTTAATACAGACAGAAGATTGTCAAATGATGTAATGAATTATTATGAGTGATTTTTTACTTTTGATCGTTCTCAAATCGATCACATTCTGGTAAACAAGCCATAACGCGAGAAAATTTCGCGTATGTTCGGATCGTTTTATATATGTATATAAATCAGCCTTTTGGTTGTTAGAGTACGATTAAAATTACGTACCGTACAGCTTCTCGCGTTCCATTTGGACTGCGGTTCATTGAAAAAGATACATTTGTGCAGCAAATAGTCAGGAATGCGCCAGGTTTACTATTTTTCGAGTACCAATAGCATATTAAACATCATTTGTTTCTAGAAAATGTATTTAAGTCTAGAGTTATAGAAATTTCAGGGCTGACAATTGACCCGTCCTAATTTGTAGTACTATAAAAAGTAGTATGTAGCTTGGAAGTTGTTGCTATTGATTGTGCATTACAATCATCAAATTTAACATATCCAAGATTTTCATTCGTGGTTTCTTGGCTTTCACTTATAGTTCTGCAATGATCCTATTGATCCACATTTTCAAGTACACGCCCTACCCGTCTTCGTGATGGTTAGGTACACATTAGTTCTGTCCCTTCAACGGTTTCCACGTCATTAATATTAACCACTGGAAATGATGGTCGATCTAATCTTGGTGACAACGTTTCGGTACCTCATTTCCAACAAATGCATCATAAATGAAGATTGCTTTTGCGAATCTGGATTAATTGAAATTACCTGATGTGCGTTAGTCAAAACCAAGATCAGGTAACTTCATAAATCTAATAACTTAGTATACTAATTACACAAGCAACAACAAATACTATGACCGGGCAGTCGTCAAGCTATTGAATCGGTACCAAATGAAGAAGTTGCAAATTATTAGGCAAGTGGAAAATACCTAGACCACATTTACTTATACCTTAAGATTAGTGTACTGAGTGTTATTAGATTTCTGATAAAGAAGGTACGGAAACGTTATATCACCCAGATTATTTTGACCATCATGAAAATGAACACGGCGCGTACTTTGAAATGAGGATCAATAATATGAAGCTTGTCGATTCTATCAGGATTGTGCCATCCTATCTAATGTGAACTCCCGCCTTATACCGTAGTGTGCAGATAACACTTATTTTAAATTGGGTTTTGGCAGAATAGAAGAAACACAAAACAGACGTAGAGGAATCTCTGGCCTCTTTATCATCGAATTAACATGTTGCAGGCAGTTGGCGCTCGCGAGGTCTTGTTGGTAGATCTATTAATATGGCATCTTAATTTTGAATCCACAAATCAATTAATATTTAAAATAGTTATGCTGCAGTGTAGTATCAGTTTTAAATGCTAATGTATTGTTGACCCTGATGCTGATGACGTTGTTGTTGTTGATGATGATGATTATGATTATGTCGATGACGATGATAATGGTGATGATGAAGATGCTGATGAGGATAATGGTGGAGATGATGATGATGATGATGCCGTTGACGATATTTTGATTTTCACTTTATTTCTACTATGAATAATAATCGTTAGTAGTATAGCAATTGAGTTATTGCAAATTTGTTTACTCTAATTAAAATTGCTTTCTGAAAGTTAGTTTTCTATGCTTATTTTATAATCAGGAATAAGATTGGTTTGTCTCGGGGAGCTGATAAAATTACCCAGAATGTGCCAAGTCAGCTGAAGAAATCCGCGACTCTCCTGTCTTTTGTGATAGATCGCATCGGCATTACCTCGTTCTTTCTTCTGACAAAATACAAGAAAGACATAATTGAACACCAATTTGAAGTAACGCGCGTGGCCAATGCGCTTATTCATGCTTATGGTATGGCATGTGCTCTATCTAGAGCATCAAATTCAATTCAGAACGGAGCTCCTAGTGCTGAATACGAGACGCAACTTACCAACATGGCCTGCCTCTTTGTAAGCTGATTGAATATTTATTATTCTATTCCATTGATAAGTCACTAAGTTATCAACTGGCGGGTAATTGCATGCAAACGTGCATACTCACATACATATTTTCCATGCATTAAAAAGTGCAAATTAGCGTTTATATATTTACATGCATACAGTCATAAATCCATACATACGCACGTATGTATAAAATCACAAATCTAATAATATTCATGCATACAAACCTACATACAAGCGTACATACATATACAAACAATTGCATACATGAATACATGATATTTTTATGTGTGGTTGCGGAAGGTTTACCAATGCGTTTATATATTAGATATTGTAAACCTAGTATCAAGTTAGTTCTAATAGAAGAAGAGATCTCCAAGGTCAGCCCGAGTTGCCAATGAGCCCGAAACACGTGTTAATAATGTAATACTATTTATTGATGCTTATTTTTACATGTCCTTCTGTTGCTCTTTAATCTAATTTGTTACTGAATACACTCTTCCTAATTCATGTAAATACACAAACTCATAGATAATCACATACAACATACATACATAGATAGATACTTTACTTTACTTTACTTTACTGCGGCTGACTCCTTTTGGAGGATAAGCTGGCTCCACATTTCATGGAGTTTCTTGGGAATTTGGTACAAGTGGTGTATTGTATTGTATATGTATTGTATGTATTGTATTTGTATATGTATGTATGAATGGGTGTATATATGTATGTATGCAGATATTTATGTAAACATATTTGCGCATTTATGTATGCTGTATGTACATGATTATGTACGTTTGTTTGCTGGCTTACTCTTAGACATCTAGGTTTGTATGTGCGTATGTTTATACTTTAATTTTTATTTTAAGATGATTATACGTACGCTCACTTATATTTCTATATCTGTTTATAAAAGTCTCAAACCAACTATATTTAGACTTAAATACTGTTTGTTGCGAAGACCTAATATATATGCAAGTATATATTAGGTTTTACGAATTTAGTAAAAAATTAGTTCAGTTGTGACCAGAAGGATAAACCAAAGGCAGCATGAACGGAAAGTATAATCTCATGCACATTCGTTTCGTGCTTACTGGATTTCAAAAAAGGTATCAGTTACTAACACAATAGCCATAGTGTTAGTATCCTTTACAGACTCAGTATATATATTATATAATGTGAGTTAGCATTGAAGTCGTATTGTCGTTGACTTCAGATTATGTTAGCTTCACTATTACTGGTTTACACATTCATCTAGGAGATTGTACCGTCCTATTATTCCACATTCTTCTACCGAATATATAGTGGTTAAAGGGCGTATTACCAGCTCCTACTGATGAGTCGCCAGTAAGCACGAAACGAATGTGCATGAGATTATACTTTCCGTTCATGCTGCCTTTGGTTTATCCTTCTGGTCACAACTGAACTAATTTGTTACTAGGTTCGCAAAACCTAATACATACTTGCATATATATTAGTTCTTCGCAATAAACAGTATTTAACTGTAATATATTGAATTGAATGATGTCATACTTACCGCGAAATGTGATAACTGATATCGATGAAGGCCAGAGTGTATGGTTTAACTGGAGTAACAGGTGTTCGGAAATTGTTGTAATTCTCAATTTGAGTGAACTTTAGCATAAATTTATATCCATCAGGTTGGTATCATGTACCGACTCGGAAACCATAGTGTTAGTATCCGGTACTCATCGATTTCAATCAGGTATCAGTTACTAACACAATAGCCATAGTGCTTATATCCTTTACAGACTCGGTATATATATTATATAGTGTGAGTTAGCATTGAAGTCGTATTGTCGTTGACTTTAAATGATGTTATCTTCACTATACAGGTTTACACATTCGTCTAGGAGATTGTACCGTCCTATTATTCCACATTCTTCTACCAAAAATATATAGTGGTTAAAGGGCGTAATACCGGCTCCTACTGATGAGTCGCCAGTAAGCACGAAACGAATGTGCATGAGATTATACTTTCTGTTCATACTGCCTTTGGTATATCCTTCTGGTCACAACTGAAATAATTTGTTGTGGGTTTGCAACACCTAATACATACTTGTATATATAGACTTTGTTCGTTAACATAATTTAGAAATGCTAATGGGCAATTCGATTTTTATTCTTTGGTCTATATTAATTTTTCGAGCTGAAAAAAATTAGGCGGCAAATCGTTTTGTTGTTGAAGTACTTAAACACGCATACATAACTAGAAGCAAGAGTCTTATTGGCAGTCTTCTCAAGAAGACGCTGTTGTTAAATGGTCATCAAAATATTCGAAACTTTTCCACCGGACCATTCAAGAGCCAACGCCGGCAGCAGGGAATCCACTATGCGATGTATGAAGAGAGTTATGCTACGAAACTAATGAATTGGCCTTGTTAATTGCCTATATCGTTTAAATTCCCGTGAGTTTGTCCAGTGTATTGGGCAGTTAGGTCACGGCTGGATGAAGCGATAATTTTTGCACTCTTAAGGAATCTGAATGAACGACCCAACCGAAATAGATATACACAACACTGACGACCGAGCCCAGATGGCAGCAGTGTTTCCATCCAAATCGAACAGTTATTCCTGTGTTTGTTAGATCTTTAGTCTATGCTTGCACACCTGGATGTGGATAGGCTAACATTTTAGTTCGACAAATTTTAAGACTTCACGAGTGTCATAATATTAGTGTATCGCACAGTGGCAGTTCAATTAGAATTGCCAGTAGACCTGCCGTATACATAATTTAAATGTAGCATATTGGATCGCTGCCGTGCCACAGTTCGGGTGTTTTCGGAATTGTACAGGCATAAACCACTATATGGTGAGCTTCGACTGAATATTGTAGCACGCATTATATGTTGGATATACAAGCTAGCTGTGTCTGTGCCAAGTTTTGCAGCTATATGAGGCCGTCTTGATTATGCTGCTGGGCCCCACCGGATTTGGTACTCTGTCGAGAACGCTTGAAGGCCTGAAGGAAAGAATGCAGGCTCTACAAAATTCAGCAATAATGACCATTAGACTGGGGTCAACGACACCACGGGTAAAACCTATTACATCTTCGGGCAGATGTAACCTATCTTCTTAGACTTCGCGTCATACGCAGCGCGTTCGTGAATGGCAATTGCATTCAGCAGCATGGAAACAATATCACTTTGTAAAGACACTAGCATTCATGACAAATACATATCCTATTGCAATGTTGTTCTTCGGAGAATGACCATTTCAAGGTGGAAACCGAGTCCAACACCTCACGACCATTAACAACAGAGGTGTCTTTCGGAGAAAAAATTACTCAGGTGCTCAGAATTATGAGTCTACGGAACAGTATCGACAGCACCATACATTTTGCTCATAATCAGATGGCTCGAGAAGAAAATGGAGTCTGGGAAATGTTATCACATGTACGGTTTTCTATTAAAGTTACTCCTCGACGGACACTCTGTGATTATGCAACAGGATACAAGATTCGCTATTTCGATATTACTCAGGCTTCTAGCGTGGTTATGGTGGCTGCGGATGCATGGGGAACTAATTTATTAATAAATGAGGATATCTACTTTGTCTTTTATTGTAGTGAATATTCAGACACCTCTGTTATGTTTGGACTTTTTAAGAACATGCGTTAGGACCATTGATTTACATAATAAACATATAGGTCTATCGAGGACGAAGAGTAGGAGTTGTATACACTCGAGTTAAAGCAGTCCGATGCAGGCTAAGACATGTTGGCTGCCCGGATGATGGAAATGGCTTCAAATCCAATACGAGGCTATTTTAGTTCCCTAATTGCAGCGACTGTCTCGGGCCCACAGACGATCAATTTAAACTGTGGCTAGAACTAAACGATTGTTACAAACCAGCAAATGTATATTGTGCTGCGAAGAAACTAGCAGCGGCTGGTCAAGCAACTTTAAAAAATTGTAGAGGCCGACGTACTTGGACCGAAATCATTTTTTTCGAGCTCCGATGTTTTACATTACGAAAAGGGATGGTTCGCTACAACTGACATTTGATTTCCGTTAATTAAACGCGATGACTAAATCTGACTCGCATTCTATGTAAATCGCACTCTCACTAAAGCAGAGCAAATGTATATCTTCACTGACAAAAAACTACTAGTCGTAAAATGTGTCTCAAGAAAGGTTGGATAGTTTGACATCGATCAAAGAGTACTATTGTGTTGGCGGTCACTAGGTATTAAAATGAAACGCCGAGTTGTTGAAGATCTCGAGAAATACGTTTTAAAGATTCATCATATAGCAGGTATCCAAAATGATACAGCTGTGTTCAGTAGAATGTCCGCTGATCGAGTATCGTCGCTTATCAAGGCCTTCGAGGAACATAGAAAACAAAGAAATAGCCACACTAGTGTCCACAATATGTAAAGATTTTACACTGGAAAATCTGCTACTAGTGTGGAAAATAGGATAAGCAGTGCAACGGTTTGTGCCGGAGTCCATTTGGTCAGATTTAATAATTTTTTGGCTTCTCATTAAATCATTACAGTCGCGATTGTATTGGCTCTTTATGTCCAAACATATCTGTAGCTATTTTCAACAGTGCACTGTATGCCATCGTTGAAAGCCACTGCATATCAATTTAGTGGGTCCGTTACTCGTGATGCGTGGCGGGACAGCCTGTCTTTTTCATGGTCGATAAGTTTATCCTAAGAATCTAATTTATATAGTTGGAGCAAATCACAACAAAGAAGAGCGCTGGCTCAGTCATTTCGGTGACTACAATTTATTATCACCGACCAGAGTGTACAGTTCGAGTGCAAATATATTGATATAAAGCTTTCCCGAACTGCAACTTGTCACCTTCAAACTAAAGCTACGGCTGAACAAGCATACCGGACGGTGACGGAAGTATTGCGATGTTGTTGCTATGGTGCCCCGAGTTCCTGGCAAGGCAAATTACATTTGGTCGAGCAGACCATGCTACTTACAGCTACAGACTCTGCTCTCATAATGATTGTCTAGGAAAGACAGATACAACTGCCAGGCGTACCTATAACCCGAGGACCCCACGAACAGTGAATCATTGCAGATATTCAGGAGTGCCTACAATAGCTATCTCAGGCTGTGTGCAGCACCCTATGAACAGCCTATGCCCGATGACTCACGTGCTCTCTTGCGGGCCGGCGACTGTTTTGGTGACGAACGCGGAGCCAATACAGTTACACGCTGTCAATGATTGTCCATATAAGGTGGAAAAAGTTGATGTGGAGCGCAAAACCGTTTCGTTCACATGCACGACGTATCACGTACTGTTGCACTTGATCGCTTGAGCATGGTGCCGCGGCCGTCTAGTGAGAGTGAAGATGTTGCATTAACCACTTTTGATGAAGAGAACGCTCCAGTGTCTCTATTTAGCTCTGACTTGAATACAATGAAAATTCCATTTAGAAGTGCCAGAATTGAAATGAGGCAGAATCAGGAGAATTATGGAAGCAGCAGCCGAGCTTCAAAAGTGAATATGAAATAAAGTATTAATTATGTAAATTTGTTTTACTGTGTGCGCTTTATTTTAAAAAATCTGATAAATAATTTAATTTAACTAATGGTTGTCAAATAATCATGACTCTACGTGATAGTTTTGACGAGTTGGCTCGGATAATGTCGATACAGCTGAGTATCTTTACCGCAGAGTTATGGTAATTAAGTCAAGGATTGCTGGAACAATAATTGTTAACTCTGAGAGAATTCGCATAAATGGCCCAACCAACATGGCTATACATAATAACCAGTACGATGAATTGTGAAAACCTTCTTCATAATGGACTGAAACATGATAATTTGTTTATTTTTAAGAAAAATACATCTTTTAATTACGTGTATTGATCATTTGATTCTTATGTTATATTTTGTTTTTTCTTACCTGAGTGTAAAATTGTTCCTAATGGCTGTTTGTCTTTTTTCTTAACGAAAATTTAATAGGGACACAAATACAGCAACGATCAGTTGGATGAGATCAATGAATTCGGTAGCAACAATTTATTCAAACTCATGCAGTTAACAAGCAAGGAGGTCTGCAGTAATCAGGGTGTTCTACAGCCGTCGCCTTTGGGATTCTAAAGTTACGCTGATTGAACCTATTTGAGAAACTCATTAGCACGGATTTGCGTTGCACTGATTTAATGTTAATTAATTTGTTATTGAATAGCCACGAGATTATTCCTGTGAATCGATTCTTGAACTACTATTCTCGGTAGTTACATGACGATTTATTTATTAGGTTATTTTAGTTTCACTACGAATGTACGCTTGTAATTACAACAAATGATCTGAAGCTTGCGTTTAAAAATTTAAATATAAAATTTACAACAATGAACAATGCGAATAAAATATTCAAACATTGTTGTACAACAAAAGGCGGACACGCGAGCGTATTAACTCGCTTGCACAACTGAGGTTATAAACGAGTTGCCAGATATTTTGTAAAGGTGGCAAATGTGTACTATTATAATTTGGTCACATTATATATATATATATATATATATATATATATATATATATATATATATATATATAGATGCATTGATGTGTATGTAACTTGGTGTGAAAATAACATTTTCATTGTTTGTCTTGCTGGTCATCAGTAAGATTTTCATCAATACTGTGTTGCTTCCAATTAGATAGGTGAGCATCAAAGTAGGCCAAATATTTTTAAAGTTTCCCATTAATAATATCCCACTTATCTTATGACACACATTATTGTTTTTAATATCGAAATTGAGTGAACATTCGCATGTGCTCAGCAGATCTTGGCTTGATATTTGTTTAAATGATAATGTTCCTTGCGCAGCGCTGTTATCTTTCATATTTTTTCCGCAGTTGTCTATTGCGGGACAAGTGATGGCTCTCATAGGTCGGTAAAATCTTGATTCCTTTTCAATTCCGGGTGCACAGCCTGTTGATAGCCTTGAAGGATGGTCCAGTCACAATTCGGAAAAGTTGATCCACCTACAATTTCAGATAAATTAATTGTGGACGGCTTCAGAACGGCG
This sequence comes from Eudiplozoon nipponicum, assembly GCA_029291075.1. Taxonomy (NCBI): domain Eukaryota; kingdom Metazoa; phylum Platyhelminthes; class Monogenea; order Mazocraeidea; family Diplozoidae; genus Eudiplozoon; species Eudiplozoon nipponicum. The sequence goes on along the minus strand of JAQBSW010010908.1, from coordinate 6,099 downwards.
GGACCTGTGATAATTCAAGAATAAAACAGTCTGTGCACTAGAAAAAGCAAAAGAATCAAGATTTTATTGCTTGCTTGCCTTATTTTTGCAGGTTGTATGTGTCTTTTATATATATACATATATATCGAAATGAAGTTTGTGGTTAACACTAATGCCATTATGTTTAACCAGTCGCACAACGAAGCAGTAGGTTTTATTTGTTGTGCGAATGTGATTGGTGTCTATCCTGAGTTCGCAAACTTGATTTAATGAATTATAAACTAACTGTTGTTTAGCATTTTTTGTGGTTATGAAAAAACACACTAGGGCTCGAACCATGGCACGTCTGCTTCGCAATCTGTTGCTCTAACGAATGAGCTACCTTGCCACACACTAAACACAATATTTCAGTTATAATGTTTCTTAATACTTTGCGACTGAATTGCTCAGTGATTAGATTCACGGACTACGAAGAAGATGTACTCAGGCTCGAGCCATGTCTGCAGAAGAGTTCTCAATAAGATCGAAACCAATGAACTGTATGAATTGCCTCATTTACATTATGTAATGCTAAATTTATACTGAGAAATGTATGTATATAATGGGACTGGTTTGTATATAAGGATCGCATCATTGATTAAGGTAGATGTTATCACAGCCCATGCAACCAATGTTCGTTTAATCGAGGTAACTTTTTACAGCCTTACGCTATAAGCAAGCGAGAGAAATAATTGTCATTTGATTTTCTCAGGTCCATTTTTTTCCTGATAATTGGAATCTGGTTGTACCCTTTTCTTTAATTTCTTAATTCATCAAGAGTAAAGTCACAGGACTTCTTAAAACGTGTAAAATAACTTCGCTGTAATTTGTTGATCTATACAAAATTATTTACCTATTTTTTCTTCTCTCCTCTTTTTTTCTTTCCCTATCAATGTTTGTGTATATCCGGTATATAGTTTAATTTTAATTATAAAGGCATCTTAGATATCTTGTTTTGTTCATTTTTATTGCCAAATGGTATTCTGCTTTTACAATCGTTCTTATTTGCAAGACATTCAAATTAGAATGCTGAATAGTTACAGGCAATTTTGGGTTATTATTCTATATTTGGCTCATTAACGAAAGTTTACTTAATGTGACTTATTTAATAAATATTTTCCTCAAAAGAAATTAATTTAATAACCTTACTTCGTTGTTCAGGTGCTTCTTGCGATTTAATTTTTTATATTGGTTTTAATAATATTTGTATTACAAATTTCATTTAACAAGTAAAATAAGCACGTATTTTTGAGATATCATGTATTAATCGTGTTGTTGAAATCGATTTTATATGGTAGGAATAATAATGAAAATCATAACATTGGCCAGTGGAATTGGTGGCGTACTATGAATTTTTACGGTTTTTGCATGTTAAGAAAAGTATGACTCGAAAATTGGTTTTGCAGATGGCTGTCATGGTTAATCGCATTAAAGAATGCTTATAAGGAAGTCGACTGATGATGCCACCGCCTTTCCGCTATACCAAAATTTGTTGCCGTATTGCGCAAAGTTAACACTGGGCTGCCATTGGTGGTACTTGAATTGTCCATTTAGGAAACTGTCATGAAGGTGATGATAATAATCATCATCACAAGCAACAAAATACGAGCGTCCTAAAACGGTTGCTTCAAGGATGCTTAATCATGAGAAATACAATGACATGATATAATAAATAGAATACTCATAATAATAATAATAACTCCAAAAATAATAATTTAAAACAGAATCCTGCGAAAGAGCAAGCTACGTTGTCTTTGGAAGAAATGGATCCAGCCTAGATGCAGAGATATACCTAGACAAATACAGAAACGAATCCACAACATAGTCGTACGGTGGGTTCCACTAGAGCCTCTGCCAATAGGAATTCTGCGCCGGGCGATGTTTTCCGCTTAAAAAGAATATTTTTTCCAATGTAAGTGTGGGTTAATAGGATTTCAGTGAAGAGTCAAAAGATTGCCGATATCGCTGATAAAAATTTAATACAACGAAATTGCTGGCCAAGTTCTCTTGCGATTCCAGACCTCTGCCGTAGTTGCTTCGGTTGCCTGGTTGGTAGAATATGTAATCCGTCACCACAAATAGTGCCATAACACATCCATTAGTAATGGAAAATGGGGAACGCGGATAGTTGATAAGGGTCTTGAATCACATGTTTCGTGGATGGGAACCACAAAAGCGTTCTTCATTCACAATCGCAGAAATAGGAGGTCAAATGCTGTTCAGAAATATTCACTTAACTGTTATTTATATATTAACAAATACTATTTGGAAATCATTAATATTATTAATTACCAAAATCTAATATAACAATTTCAAAAAGCTAAAGAAAGCATTCTAAATGCATGCGGAAGTGCCTTTTATAAAAAAATATTGACGTCCGGCATAGATTAACCCTCTTTGAGTGAATAATAGTATAGCAACTTTATCTACTAGTCAAATTATATACCACATAAATTAATTCCCGAATTCATTTTAAGAACAATTTGGGTTTGGTTCAATAACTTATTTGGAATTTCAAAAGTGAATATTTTTCTGATCCGAAAGTATATAAAAAGGCTCCCCATAAAGTCCTGGCTGCTAATGAAGAATTGTCTTAATTGAGCGAAATTATCTTCTTGTATGTGGTTTGCTTTTTAGGCTGTATTTCATTATAGATTTAGTCATATAGCCAATGGATAAATTTATTACTTAAATCAAAATTACTATCTTGATATAAGGATCTGACCCATTATATACATAGATTTATCAGTATAAACTTAGTATTGCATAGCGTAAAAAAGGCAATTCATCCAGTAGACCAGTTTAGTCCTTATTGGGAACTTATCACGTTATGCCCGGAATGTGCATCGGACAAGGCTCGAACCTGGACGCGTCTGCTTCCGAATCTGAGTCTCTAACCACTGAGCCACGCTACTGTACACTACACATAATTTTCAGCATTCTGCTAACTAACCTTTCTTGGTTAGTCTTTCCTTTACTTTGAGCCTACGGGGCATCTCTTTAGACTTGAAGTTCAAACTAACCATCCTCAATTCTGTCATTGTAGGACAGACACCACACTACTTTGTGAAATGGTATTGGAACGAACATTAATGTAATTGAATGACCATTGGTTTCGTGGGCGGTGATACGAATGATTTCAATCAAGTTTGCGAACTTAATATAAGCACCTGATCCATTATATACGAACATTTGTCAGCTTAAAGTAAACGCTAATCCCATTTGATGTTGTTCGATTGCGATTGGTATTTGATTCAAGCTCGCACACTTGAATTAAAGTTACTGTGTGTAATGTTTCCGTTTACCTTCAAGGAATGTTGAGCCGTGATAGGAGTTCATCTGATACAGTTTAAGACTTAAAGCCTAAAAACCTGTCATTGTGACTAATTTTTTGTGTCAAAAATAAGATTTCGCCGAAACACGCTGTGCTGCCAATCCTTGACGACATTATCTATCTGAAATCTCTGGTGACACTGAGCACTTAGTTTTTGCAAAGACATACCGAGTTCATTGTTTTGCTTCAGGTCACATTGGCAAGCTACAAAAACTCCTTTGCAAATTATTAACACTACTGGAATTTGGAACATACCCGAATAAGGCCACTATCGTTGGGAATTTGTTTATGTTTTTTTTTGGTTTTGGTAACTGTCTGCTTAGCATCAGCTGTCAATAATCAAGAGCAAATTTCGCGAATCGACATATTCTGTCCATTTTTCTATCTAATTAACGTCTATGTTGCCACTTTTTAAAGAATGTCAACTGGAACAGTGGGAATCGTAATGCTAATGGGGCTACTGTATTGAATGGCTAAAATATCAAAAGATGGAAGACGGCATTCTTATGGCTGAAAGCAACTATTCGTGATATGCCTCATATGATCTTGCACATTGAACTCTCTATAACCAATATATGCTTGGATGGGAAGATTTTCAGAAATCTTGCGGAAATATGGGTCCACATGCGAATTCATGGAAAACCCGCTTTATAGATAGGCTCTGTTGAAACCGACAATGTGTATATACTTTGGTTTAAAAACTTCATTTTTTGCATTTATAGTTAATTATCTATTTTTATCCATAATATTCAGTTTCCGCTTAACATTTTCTAATGTTGGTATTCAAGATGATAAATTTGAAACTGCGGATGACCAATGTAAAATTTTGCTATACCGTGTTTTGCGCACGCAGGTTGTAGTTTTGCACTAACAGTTTTACAAAGAATCGATTGATTACAATTTCCACGTATGAATCTGTTTTGTCTTCGATCGGGCTGGGTGCGTATTCGTTTCTTTCTTCCCAAGGCTTCAACATCGTTCATACTAACCAAGGGAAATGCCATTCTATACAATCTTTGTTTCGGTGCATTCTATCCAGCACCATCATCGGGCCACCATACATAGCACAATACTCACAGGAGCTATTGTGAGCAATGTAAAATTTGTTTGAAAGAAAGTCAAACAAAAAAAAGATTGGGTTGATTAATGTAACCTGTGTTAGATATCACTAAAAACTGGAAGTAATACACAAACCGTTGCGCACAACGTATCCCTTCAACTGAAGGTTGCCTTAAACCTTATAATTTGATATTTCCTCGTCGGTTAAAAAGTTTGAAAATACGTCTTCTTTTCGCTGGGAATTTTATCATGGGTAATACTGTGGGATATTATCTTCCGAATGTAGCTTGAAGATGTATCTACGTTGTTCCAACTCAATTAAAATATTAACATTGTGCAATAGACTTATATCGTTACTTTGTGGTGAAAATTTGTTATGCTTCAATGTTAAATGATTCTATTGAGTACATTTTAGGTACCATTAGCTGTTTCTTTTGTCTCATTATTTCGCGTTGAAATGTTTCTTCATTTTTTATCTATAGAATGCCTTTGGTAATATTTCGTAAAAGAATTTTACCTCATCAGTCAAATGAGCTTGTTAAGCATTAACAGATTTAAGAACTTTAGGTTCTTTTAATGATCAGGTTATCGTGTTTACATGTACGTACGTGTTAAACCGGGACGCTTCTCATTTCTAATGTAAAATAGTATATTTCATATCTTTAATGACATCTATGAAATAAAATTTTGATGACGTTTACATGTATCTGTTCGTTTAGTTACTTGTTTGGTACGAGATTATATCTTGCACGTACGAGTTTTTTATCTTTAAATTTAGTTGACCTGATATCTGTGCAATCAAGAATTTCCAAAATTGAATTTTCTTGAAATCTCTAATGTTATGAAATAAATTATTACTTCATATTTATTCATTTTTTCTAGTACATTATTTAACCCACATACATTTTCAAATATTCAACGTCATTTTCAGACAATCAGCTAATTGAAGGCTTAAAAAAGGGACAAGTGAGAACCCATCAATTGAGGCCAAAAATTACATCACCTGAAAATGATGAAAATTCAAGATTTTTCTATTCCAAAGCAACCGGTGATTGTTTAATTTAATAAATTTTGTACATGTGACGAAAGCTACAGGAAGTTGAAGTTCGTGATTGACAATTATTTGTGCAGCTGACATTTCAAGTCATGTACTATATATTCGAGACAACTAGAAGTGAGAGTCGCATATCTAACTTTTTTCCTATATATGAATTGCGATTTGATCTTTGCTGGTCGGATTGCCATTCTGATCCGATAAAGTCGATAGAAGGTTCAAACGCGTCAGTACGTGTGATCAATGGTACCTTTGCAATGCTGTATGATTTGGAAGATACAATAGGATAGGTTTTTATCTCAACCAAGCAAACTTGATTTAAATGTGTTTGATGACATAATCGTATACGGCTTAACTAATCATGAAGCAAAGGTCAAATCTGATCATAACTTAATCGCTATTTTCTGCCAGTGACTACACACAGTTGTTGTTTTTTGTCGACTTCATTTAAATTGTTGATAATGATGATAATCTTGACGATAATGATAATGATTATGATGGTGATCATTATGTTGATTGTTATGTCGATGATAATGATGATGGTGGAGGTGATGGTGATAATAATATAAAATAAAAATGAAAAAAATAATGCGGATAGATGGAGAACCTGTGTTTGTTCAACATAACCTTGATT
>JAQBSW010010907.1:0-22192 GCA_029291075.1 Eudiplozoon nipponicum | reverse complement strand
AGGCCTACGGTATGTTTGACCGAAATATTTTGCAAGAAGAAAACTACTGGAACAATGAAAGCTGCGTTAGTCAAAACGCAGATCAGGTAAAAAGCATAATCACGTTTTTGCATTCTATCGCAATTTTGAAATTGTGTGCATGCTTCATGAGCAGAAAATTATACGTACTCAAGGCAAGCTTTTCCTATTCTCGACATCAAGTTTGCGAGCCTGAAGTAAACACCAAACCCCTTGTACTAAATCAGTCGTGGAACAACAGAAGACTGTCGCCAGTCGCACGTGGTTCGCCGACTGGTTTAATACAATAGGATTGGTGTTTACTTGAAGCTCGCAAACTTGATGTAAAGAATTGTGATCATCACCCGCGCAATAGATTATTGCTTAAGCTATTCTTATATCTTTTGGCACAAAGAATATTTAAATTTAAATTTACTCTTCGTCGATTTATAGAAATGCTTTTTTCACTGAGCTCATTTTCGTTCAAGAAAACAAAAAGCCTCCGGAAAACTAAGTTATAAACTTCTTTATTATATATTTGATGATACTGACTTTTTTTATCAAATACATATCTATACAATGATCTGTATCAATATATTTAGACGGAATTCACGCTTGTCAGAGCACATACCAAACTGGTTGGTGTAAAATAGGATTGGTGTGGCACACACGTCCATAAATAAAAAGGTTATACCTTTTAAAATTGCGATATGCCAACAAAGTGCTTTTCAATTTTAATAAAAGCTAGGTGTGTTGGGATGCTTTCATATTTGGGAGATATCTGAACAAATTGGCGTTATCCAAAACTGCGCAAGAAATTTTTTTCCTCCAGTAGTACTTCACCAACATGGGGCTTTCAAAGTCCTATGCAAAATTGCGAATAGTTACTTCTTTTTCTTTTTAGCATTTCGGACAAACACATGTATTTTTTAATTTTTAACGTGGACTATCTCTACCCAAAAATAACATACTTACTCCATTTGAAATTAATTGACAATATATGTGGTTTTGGACCGTAATACTAAAAATAAGTTTTTATTTGGCTACAAAAACCATCTTGCCTGACATAATTGAAAAGATCAGGGTACAGATCAAAATCAGGATTATGTAAAAGTGAGTGAAAAGAGGGACTAGCATTAGTAATAAAGCAAATGATGCAAATTTTGATTCTAGGTTACATTTACAAGCAGGATAATACTATTTGTCAACTTTATTTTGAGAATAAAATCATCTTTCCTGAGTTTAAATTATAATACTCCAGAATGTATCTTTGATTTTTAAAGGACAGTTTGCGGTCTTATGAGTTGATAATTCCGATAAAATTGAATTAATAATTTTTTTTAGATAAAACCCGCAAACTTAATATAAAGATGTTGATGTACTTCATCTATCGGAATTCTGTAGTTCTTATTTACTTGAACGTTTTAATAGCCAAGAAAAGCAGGTACATTTTACTGGATTGTTGATTCAGTGAAATTGCGGCGTAGCTTACAGTGCAAAGACATATTCATCTGATATTCGTTTACAGCCATCGAAGATAAATGGTGATCTTACTCCATTGAGTGCATGGCTAGATCGAATCTATGACTATGACTATTTTGCATGTCATTTTACGTTCTCCGTTAAGATTATTTCTTACACAGACGATGAAACGGACTGGTATTCGAGAGTTCCACGAATAAAAGTTTACAAAACATGGATATGCAAAAGCTATTTAGTAAAACAGAAAATTTCAAATTTAGCGAAAATCAAAAAATATAATAAGCATCTTAGACCAATTTGCGACATACTTTACAGCCCCATTTATATCACACGAACCCACCAACATTTAATGAGGTTACAGCGCCAGTAATATAATATTCATGAAAAAACACACAACAGAATCCTAAGTAAATTTCTTTATAACGCAGTATTTTTCCTACATCTAAACTAAAATGATTTTATATTTTGCCTTTTATTTCATATCGAACAAACTTAAACATAAGAACTCAAATATTAAATTTATGCTTATAATAATAAAGATCTGATCCCTATAAAATAAACCTTAATTCAGTATTTCGTTAATCTTGAACTGTAATGTGAACGTATTTGTGACTGCCACGTATTTGATAATCAAACTTATGGAATTTGGCCATCATCACAAATTCAACATGATGACCTACAATAAAACCGTTGGAGATTTCTCCCATTACCGAGTGTTGTAGAGGGTCTAACTATGTTAGTTAACGCGAATCCGATAGATGCCAAGTCGAAATCAGTCTTGATACACCTATTTCAGTCTGATAAACTAGCATTCTCGACTATATCTATCAAGTTCCGGCCTGCAATATCTTGCACGAATTTTTTTAGTGTCTTCAAAATTAAGATTAGCTTCCATGTTTATCAAACTTAAATATATAATTGATAACTTAGTATTAGGTAACGGACTGTGCACTTCTTACGTAGCAATACCCCCGATCAAATAATCTGGAAGGAAATAAGACGCGAAAAACAAAATTATTAAATAATCTGTTTCAGAACGTCCTCAATACATACGCTTCAAATCAAAGGATGATAGAAGGTGTTTATTGAAAAGATCAAGAATTTTCTGCATGCGGGATCGGATTGCACACCTCAGATTCGTCCATGGACGATGGTCATTCAAATCGTCTGGTAATTCAGTCTTATTTTCAATCCAGATAAACTGGGGAATGCAACGATCTAAAGTAGCACAATCCTCAATACCGTTTACCTCTATGACGACATTTTTGTCTGTCATCCTCTTGACTTTATATGGTCCTTTGTAAAATGGCGTCAGGTAGTTTTTGATATTTTTATTAGTTACTAAACCATGCGAAGCCGATCTTAGATCAGAGTACACATATTATTTGGTTTTTACTTTTCTAGTCTTGGTCGGAGCTAAACGACACATCTTATCTCTAAGTGCTCCAATAAACCAATCTATATAGCTAAAAGCCCAATCAGTACAACTTAGAATTTTTTTAGAAGATCTCCAGGCATCCTTAATGATTCTCCATATACCAGATCTGATATTGAAGTTCCTTATTGTGCCCTAAATCTGTTGTGCATGACAAGTAATATTATAAAAAGATCGAGTATCCAGCTTGTTCAACTAGTACACATTAATGAAGCTTTGAGTTCACGATGCAGCCTTTCTACCATCCCATTCGCACTTGGGTTTTATGCGCTATTATACCATACATTTGTTCCCATGATATTGGGAGATCTTACGAAAAGCTCTGACAATAATTGACTACCGCGATCACTAGTGACTCTTTCCGGAACACCATAACGCGATATCAATTATGTAAGAACGCGGTTTTACCAAGTATGCTGATCAACAGCATGTGATATGTCAATAATTTGAACTGATGATCGTCTAAATAATAGAATAGAATAGAATAGAATATAATAGAATATCTTTATTTGGATTCAAATCACACATGTTCCATCAAATAATAAAATTAGAAAATGTACAATATAAAAAGATATCACATCACATATATATGTGCAATTAGTTGTACTGTACAGTTTATCAGCATCAGAAAGTTCAGCTGTAAACAGTGATAGATTCTTCATCAAAATTAGGAAAATTTAAGTTATAATTCGAGTATAACATTTGTAAGAAAAAAAGGGAACCATGACTAATAATTGATTGTGTGCATTGTTGATTAACAAGATGATATAATGCATAACATTTCAGTTTTAATAATACAAAATTTGAAGATAGAATCTCGAGAAATTATGTTACTGAAAAAAAATTAATCCTGTCTTTCATTTAACCATGAGAAAGTATTATCATAATCAAAATTAAAAATATCACCAGGATTGAACCCTTTTCCTAGTTCGGTAGAAAAAAATTTAAAAGACATTTTAGTTGGAGGCGTTTCTCTAAGCCCCTTTGGCAATTGATTGTAAATTTTGTAAATTTTTGAAAAAGAGAATAGCTTGCTCGCAACATTCCCCACCAATGGTGGAGATATTGCAAAATGACCAGATCTAGTTCCAATTTCATGACTCTTTCTTATGGGATTCATATAGGCACCAGACCACTGGTTCGAATGGAAAGCTTTTATGCAATAGCACATTCTCCGAAACCATAAAGGATGCAGTGATACAAACTGTAATCTAGTGGCGTATATAGTGCAGGAGATAGGACTAATTTGTTTCACAACTTTCCATTGTACAGCGACTATCTTGTTAGACAAACCCTTTGTTAAAGGATTCCAAGTAGCGGCAGCATATTCTAGTATCGGTCTAATCCATATTATAAACATTTTAAATTTCATTTCATGCGATTTAATATTTCTATTTATTAATGCCCATCTGTTCTTGGCACTGCCTACTATCCTTTCAATATGTCTCTCAGCAGAAGCCGTACAATGAATAGTTATGCCTAAATCCTTAATTTCTTGCATAAGTTTAATCTCAAAAACATCATTAAACTCAGCATCATGAAAATAAACATAATTAAATTCTGTTCTGTTACCTATTTTTAAAGCTCTCGTCTTTTTACTGTTTATTCTCAGCCCTAGTGTTAACAAATATCTACTTAAATCATACAAATCTAGTGTCACATTATTTTTGGAGAATTCGACATTATTTGGATCAATTGGAAAGATTATTTTCAAATCATCAGCGAATTTGCAAACTCGACCATTAGGGATCTTATTTTCCAAATGTGCAAATACAATTTTAAATAAAATTGGCCCCAAACTTAATCCCTGTGGAACTCCACTTGTTACCCTTTTCGAATTAGAAATCAAATCATTTACTTGAATACTCATTCTTCGATCATATAAATAGTATCTAAGTAATCTAAAAATATTCGGATCAATATTCAATAAATTAATCGCATTCAAAATAGCATCAAGTGATATAGAGTCAAAAGCTTTTGAGATATCTATGAATACAATTAATGCATCTAACTTTTTCTCATCTAATGTAATTATATGTTTTCCACATAGAGAGCATATTAGTAGTTGTCGACCTGTCTTTCGTAAAGCCATGTTGGCATATATCGAAATCAGCCGGCAGCATACGTTCTAAATGATCAAGTATCAATCGTTCTATTATCTTCAAAAACGAAGGGGTAATAGAGATTAATCTATAATCAAGGGCACACGTTGGCTTACTTACTTTTGGCAAAGGTTTAGCTACTATTGTTAGTATATCGATTGGTAATTTCCCATTCTTCAAAATTCTATTTATAAAATTGCAGAGCGCATTCATAAAATTTAAAGGTAATTGAAGTAGGTTATCAATCGATATACCAATGCTCAATATATTTCAATATATATATAAAGCTCAAAATGTAGCACTGCAACATACACAACAAGGAGCACTTTACCAAAAGTATCATACCGTATTTCTCGATCTTTCAGCTTTCGATTATAAAATCCAATTGGTCTTACCATATCTTTGTGTTTTTGCTGATGCACTGCCTCTATTGCAACATCTGAGGCATCTGTAATTAGCTCGAATGGCTTCTTCCAATCTACTGGTGCTAGTGTACTTATGTCACTTAGCATTTACTTGGACAAGATTTTTTGGACGTGCTCTTTTCACGAGGGAAGTGGCGTGTTACGATCCCAGAATTCCGGCTAGAGCTGGAATGAATCGTCGGTAATAGCTGATCATACCAAAAAACCTTCGCAACTGGCGCACGGTCTGGGGATCCGTTACGTCCTTGATAGCTTGGATTTTATCTTCCAAATGTTTACTTCCGTTTTTAGAACGTACATGTCCAAGTTATTTAACTGTTTGACCACTAATACAAATTGTTCAAGCCTGGTCAAAACCGTTTCCAAATGCTTACAATGTTCATCACGTGATCGATTAAAAAATATATGCAAATGAAAAATTCTGAAAGATTTCTTCAGCCGAACGCTGAAATTTCTGACTGTCATTCTTCAAACGAAAAAAATTTGAAGAAATTTGTGCGATATCCGTCCTGGAAATCTGATTGCGGTGTGTGGTATAGAAATTTCCTCCATGGATATCTGAAAGAACGCTTTCTGAATAATCCTCTAATCCCATTATGTAACGGATCAGAATACTCTGGTTAGTGAGTTGATAAGAATCAGTCTTTGTCACTGAGTTTAAGAGACAATTATTCTGTTAAGCCCTCCATTGTCCCGATTGAGGTATGGGAACTACCACTAATGGGGAAGCAAAATTGGAATTTGACCTTTTCCAAATTCCCTCTTTGCGACGTTGGTGAAATTCAGACACAGCAACTAGTTGCTTGTGATGTGCCAATGGATGAACCTTTGATGAACAAGGCAATGGCGCCACCAATTCTATTTGGTGTTCTACACCTTTATTTTTTTCTCTTGGCGCTGAAAGTTTGAAGCACTGCAAGGTGTTTATCGATGATGACGGCAAAGACATTTGCGACTGTAGGACGGGGTAAAAGGACTGTTCTAATTACCGAAGAGTTAGAATCAGATGGTGTTAATACCCCTACGTCTTCTGCGATAGTCCTAGTTTTGGGATCTAGAGTCAGTTTGAAGTGAGTCAAGAAATCCTTTCCGATCATATGATCCTTGACACCGGCTACCAGAAAGTGTTACGTAAAAGAAAATTTCTGGCCTAAGTTTACCGACAATTCTTTCATCCCCCTAACTCCTATTGGACTACTATTTGCGGTTTTTAATTGATAAACAAATTTGGGGCAATCTGCTTCCAACAAATCTGGTCTAAATATGCTTACTTCAGCACCTATGTCGACGAGGAACTCCAGTCCAGTTAATTTATTATTGCAATGAATTTATTGCTGGATAATCCGGCAAAGTTTTCAAGATCTCCGCTCAGGAAGAATCTAACCTACTTGCCGTCTGTTTTGGTGCTCTTTGATATTGTCGCAACCTTTGCTTTTACCTTAAGTATGCCTTTAAAAAGCTTATCAAAAAGCCTTTAAAATGTAAGCCACTCTGTGGTTCTTATTAGCGGGGTTTCTATTCTTTTCCCGGTGATGAATTCCCCTCAACCGGTTTAGTCTTTCCTTTCTATCTGGGTCAACCTAAACGGGGGTATATGCAATTCTCTCCTTGGTAATTTGCAGTTCGTTCATATTCACAATGTGCCTTACACAATTCGCGCGTCTCATCGAAGCATTGACGCGAGTGACTCCATCGACGTCGAGTATTTCTATCCTGACTCTGGAAGTGGGAAATAGCTCATGCCATATCATCCATTTTTTGACGTATACCTGCAATTTCTCTGCATAAGAAACCCAGTCTTTCTTGTAGCGTCAGTATGGTTTCGGTATCTGCACTGCCTGGCTGCACCATAATAGAATCTGCTGTTACAGCATGTACCTGCGGTTTCTGCTGTTTATACACCCTGTCTCGCCCTCTGAGTTTACTTGTCCAACCAAAATTTCATTGTAACAAATACCTCTAATGTGGCTCTAAGCCTCGATTGTATCTCAGCAGTAAAATTAGCATCAACCACATCTCTAGATATATTCAACTCGGAGGCTTTTATACAAAGATGTTCATAAAACTCTGATGGTAATTGACGCCCCATCTTTTCGAGGCGTAATAATTTGCACATTTGTGCCGACCTTCCAGGATACCTTTTTTGAATTTCAGCCATTAGCAACTCAAAGGCATTATACGGTTCTTCTTCCACAGTTCTGTTTCTAAAGTTTTCCAAGGTGTTTCTGAAATTCTCTGGCAATGCCATCCATGCTGCAGCAAATTTCTCCGTAGGGTTTACAATCTGGTAAGCTTTGAATAGCATTTGGGCATCCCCGTCCTAACGTGAATTGTTTTTGGAATTATACGGTAGCACACTGAATATTTTTCGATTTGCGCGATCGCCATATTTTGTCGAGGCTCTAATCCTGTTAGTTGATGAGTACCCTATATATGCCAAATCGGTATCAGTCTTAATACACCTATTTGAGTCTGATAAGCCAGTGTTCTCAACAATATCTATTAAGTTCACTAATGCAATATCTTGTGCTAAATTGTTAGTGTCCTTACACTTAAGATTAGCTTCCATGTTGATCAAACTTAAATATATATTTAATAATTTATTATTAGTCAACGGACTGTGTACTTCTTACGTAGCAATACACCTTATCAAATAATTTGGAAGGAAATAAGACGCGAAAAATAGAATTATTAAATTACCTGTTCCAGAACATCTCTAAAATGTACGCTTCAAAAAATAAGATGATAGCAGGTGTTTATTATGAAGATCAAGAATATTATAAACAAAAATGTATAGGAAAACAAATTCAGATTGCTAAAGAAGGTCAGGCCAGTCAGGTACAAAATACCAAACTCTGAAATTATGCACAATTCAAAAGCATATAAACTGTCAATTATTTGAACAAAGAATGTTATAGAAAATAAACGAATAATTAAAAAAAATTCGTTTCAATCAGCCACGGTAGTTTATTTTATCAATAAATGTCACTTTAATTTTGTCGGAGTAAATATATTCCTCTGCAGTTTACAGGCTCCAGACATATTAGCTAATGAGAGTCCCATAGACGCAAAGTAAGTTTAAGTCTTTGTTTGTCTATAATAGTGTGATAAGATAGTTTAATCTTCAATATCTTTTAAGTTCATGACTACAACTCCTTGAACCCAATTTTCAGTGTCCTCAAATTTAAGGTTAGCCTCCATGTTAATCACACAAAATGGTATGGAAGATATTTCCTCCAACAAAATGAAAGTAACTTTTATTGATAAATTTAAGCCACCATAGCAATAAAATTTATGACATAGGAAAGCTCAATGTAAAATATAAAACCCAATCAATTTACCTATGAAGAATTTTAGATCCTTCACGTGATATAAATGGCGAAATAAAATTTGTGGCTAGCTGATTAAATTATTATCAAAATTCAGCAGTGGAAGAATCAAATACAGGAAAACTGATATACCTGTCTCAAAATAATGCATGAGCATATCTTACGACACCAAAATCTCAATCCCTATGGTATTCATTGATCTTAGAAATAATTCAGACATAAATTGACTAAAACGATCAATGTTTACCCTTAACAGTAAATCATATCGTGACAAACTGTAGGGGTTTTTTGCGGGGTTGTTTTTTGGTTCGTGATTCTTTACCCGTCCTACATATCATTGGTGGCTATTATTACTACCCGTGCATCTAATCAGTCTCTGATCCTTTTCGGATGATTGATATGAGAAAACCGAAACTTGGTTTCATACATATATTAGATATAATGTTGCAAATAGAAATATAATTCACAGTTAGTCCACACTGACTATATGTAGGTCGACAATGAAACAGATTTTAATACAAGTATAGGTCTTAAACACCATTTACAGTTAAACTAAATTGCCCGTCTTCTAGACAACAAAAGTTAAAACGATTTATGTTTACAAAGAGAAATTTTTTATGCACAATCAGTTATTCGCATATAAATGTCTGAATTGTACTGTATTTATACCATCGATTTAAAATACATGATGATTTGGAAAAAGTCATTGTTAAAAGTTTTCACTAGAAATGAAGGGGTAAGCCCCATAAAGACTTCAATGACAAAAGCTCGATTGCAAATACATGATGACATGAATGGAATCAATGTTAAAAGTTATCACTAAAATAGAATATGTAAACCGTATAAAGACTTCAATGATTAAAACTCACAAATATTTAGTTCACTGCTTGCTATGGTTATAATTCATGTTAATATATTAATCCATTATTCTATGTGGACAGTAAATTCTTCAGATAAATTATGAATAATCCAACTAAGCGAAATAATTCCGCAGTGACACAATAGTCCACCGCGTGATCCTCGCGGATCGCGCGCGGTTCTGTTTATTTAATAAAAACACCATTAATTACAAATAAAATTGCAGTTCAAGAAATATCGATTAAAACTGCTTGAAACTAACAGAGATTGTTTCTAAAATCACAGTTAAGAGAAATATTGTGTAAGAACAGAGTTAGAATATTTGACCTTAAAGAGCACTGTATCAAACATCGTTGGGTTGTAACACAGAGCCGCGTGTTACAAAACAATTATTGGCAAAAACAAGTAGCATTTCTTGATGTGTTATATCCTTTTGGATTGCAACTTCAAACTGACCACTATGTAGAACAAGCATTGTGAGAATAAACCTGTGAACAGAGATTTTTGGTATTTGAACAATATTGATGTGTAAATGCATTAAACGTGATGCTGGTATGACAATTGACAACGGGAACATGCAATTTCCCAATCACTTACGTCTTTGGCCATACATATCTATCAGAGAAAAACTAATAATTGCTTTAATGTAAAAGTCACAAAATTCATGCAGATTTGGAATTACTTTTTATCTTAATTTCAACGATACATGCGGTCTAGATTTGCTTCTGGAAACTTCAAACATCAACCACTTATATACAACCTGTTTGCTTGACTTCTTATAAAACACAGATGCTGAACAATGTCCAGTCTGCGCTTCAAACAAATGGTGGGTAGAACCATTTGAAAAAATAAAAATATTCCACTTAAATTAGTGGACGGGAGCCTATATGAGTCCAATAAGAAAGATTCATGGAGTAGGACCTAGATTATGACATTTGACGATATCTCATATTTTGGTGGGAATTTTTTTTGGGAAGTTATTTTTTTATCAAAAACATAAAATTTACAGTCTTTGGAGAAACGCCTCCATTTAAGAGGTCTTATATATTCGTATGTACTGAACTTGAAAAATATACGATCCAATTGGTCTTTGAATTTTGATTATAACTTCTCGTGGTTTAATAAGACAAGGATAAGTGTGCTCAGCAACATAAATTCTTTAAATTTTTGTAACTATTTTCTCTATCACTATATTGTATAAGTAATGCATTATATAATCATAATAGTTATCATTGCAAATAAACCGCTGTTAGTCATGTTTCTATTTTATGCATAATATTACAATCGAATTATTCCATAATCTTTCCAATTATCGGGTCAGAATGCCTCGATCATAAATAAATAATTATTTGTATCATCAATTAAATAAAAAGACGGGTTTTTGTTTTTGTTATAATAATTATATCGAAATTTGATATACCAAACACAGTGATATTACTGCTAGATGTTCAGATGTTGGTAAATCATATAACAAATTATTGAGACCTAATTATTTTTATGGGACATAATGGACATATTTAGGTGGTGTGATATCTTTTATCTATAACACATTATCTAAGACTATTATCTATTGGATGGAGCATGTGTGATTTGAATCCAAATAAAGATATTCTATTCTAAAATATGTATGGCGCAGAGCAGAATGTGTTTTGATAATTGCATTACGTTTATACATTTACGTAGTCACACGTAAATGATCAACGGAAGGTTAGGTGTTTTCATTTCTCTATCGTATTAAATTTTGAATTTATTTTTGACAAAACGTCGGTAAATTAATTTGGGCCGTTATATTCTCATGTTAGAGCAAGATAATTACCCCGACAAAATTAATGTGACATTTATTGATAAATTTAAACCGAAGTGACTGATTGGAACAATACTTTAAAATAGAAATTAGTCATTTAATTTTAAAGGCAATCTTTGTTTAAATATTTTGCAGTATATATATATATATACATATATATATATATATATATATATATATATATATATATATATATATATATATATATATATATATATATACAAACTGGAGAGGGAGTGCTTTTTGGTTCTCAACTTAATTTTTCTCTAATTTCGAAGGATATCGGGTTTCATTTTGTTTTTATTTTCAGATTCTCGGGATTTCTTGTCTGATTTCATCTCTAGGATCCACCAGGAATCTACCTACACATTTTTTTGGAATTTACCTTCAGTTATCAAGGATCTATTCCTAGCTCACCCGATTTTCCCGTTTATTATTGACATTTTAATACCCATTCTTTTTCTCTCATCAATACCCATTCTTTTCCTCTCTTTTATCGTAATCTACGTTATATCTGCTCTTCTATCTCACTCCACCATGAACCAGCTTTCATCGCCAGCCCCCATCTCCCCGTTCCTCACACAAAAGCTTATCTCCAATATTACTGACCTCCACCAGCAAATGGCGGACATCACAGGATTACTTGGAGCACTGACAGGCAACCTTTCAATCTCCACCGTTCAGCCCCATTTGTTGCGTCAAGCTGATGCGTTTTTGAATGGGGTAGCTAGGGAGGTTGCCCTGCGAAATCACAACAAGAGAAACCTCTTTTTATGGTCTCCGCGCTCCCCACTCTCAAAGGACGATCTGGCCTCAGATCTCATCAGTCAAATAGGGGATAACTTTAGCCACCTTAAAGAGATCTCCTCGGGAAAGGGTCATGCCTTTATTCTCTCCTCGCACAAAAGACTGTCTGACGGTGAGCTTCGTCATCTCAAACTGCACTCGCCCATTTTATCATCCGGGAAAGTCAAACTAAAGCGAGACTGCACGCTACTACAGAGGACTTTAGAGAAAGCCCAAACCCATCAACCGGACACCACCCCCCCTCCTCCAGCTAACCACGCCTTTCCGGGCTGGAGCAATCCAAAGAAAAGCCGCTCAGTTCACGGCGGAATCCTTGGCGATGCCCCTTCCTCCAGTCCACCCCTGCTGATATCTTCCCGATTTGAAGGCCTTCCTTTCACCTTTAGCCCATACTCCGCAACCAGTCCCCCACACAGTCTCAAGCTTTACCACGTCGTCGCGGCCGACCACGCCGCGCTAAGCCTCCAAATAACGCAACTTCTCCCCCAAGTTCGTCCGCCAGGTCCACATCCCCACGACAAGTTACTTTTGTGACGGATGCTATGACTCAAAGGCCGAATAAACGTAAGTCGCCTAAGGCCAAACGGGATTTCGACCCAGCCCCAACAACTTCAACTGTCTTTACTGTATCCACCATCGACCCCACCCAGGACTGTTGAGTCTCAACCTCTGATCAGTATCTCTCCCTGCTCAACCCATTAACGCATCTTCAGAGTGCCCGCTCGAGCCCAGATATCTCCCCCCTCGTTTGCTTTCAAACCCTCCAATTACCTCACCCACCTGACAAACGCGTGAAAAAAGAAATCCAGATCGACGCTGACCACTCCATCCTCGTCAACGAACGGTCAGTCACCCTCATCAGCCCTAGATCTCGCCCCGCCCGCCAGCGGAAAGCCCCCGCACGCTTCTCCTCCCCGATCTAACCATCCCTCTCTCAGAGCACTCTCAGCAATTCTCATCAATTGCAGGTCACTTACGCCAAAATTCAATCAACTACAAGCTTTTCTATCCTCTAACGAGATAGACATATGCTTTCTTGTTGAGACTTGGCTGTCCCCTTCCATCCACTGTGATGACCTTTTCCACATTCACGGATACACGTTCCTTCGTAGCGGCAGAACTGACGGTCGTGGGGGCGGACTAGCTGCCTATGTCCGATCCCTTCTTATGCCCAAACGATTGTCGACATCGAACGCTCAAGGATTGGAATTTTTCTCGTTTCAGCTACAGATCCATAACCAAAGCATATCTACCTGTGTTGTCTACAGACCCCCTAATCTCTCACTCATCGACGACACTCGAGGGGCCCAACTTCTCCGATCGGTAAGACGTAGTGGGTGATCTCAACCTCTTCATGGCTAACTGGCATAATCTAGCTTCGGAAAGTCACCCACTACTTCGACTCTTTGCGGACAACCTGTTACGCCAATTCGTGCACTTTCCTACCCGAGGGACCAACCAACTGGATTGTATACTCTCCACTTTACTTTCTTACATTACTGCGGCTGACTCCTTTTGGAGGATAAGCCGGCTCCATTGATTCATGGAGTTTCTTGGGAATTTGGTATACTCTCCAACAACGAGGTGACTGATGTTCACTCTCGGGAGATCTTCCCTAATCTTGATCACTGTCAGGTATCCTTCCTCATACCTCTCTTATCCTTTACCCCTAGAGAAGACACCCAATCATTCAGGCGATTCACCAACTGGGAAGAGTTCCGCCGACTATGTGATGCCGTTAACTGGAGGGACCTCTTTCTCCGAAACAATCTCTGCTCATTTACAGTTACATACTGTTCGTTGCGAAGAACTAATATATGTGCAAGTATGTATTAGGTTTTGCAAACCTAGTACCAAATTAGTTCAGTTGTGACCAGAAGGATAAACCAAAGGCAGCATGAACGGAAAGTATAATCTCATGCACATTCGTTTCGTGCTCACTGGCGACTCATCAGTAGGAGCCGGTATTACGCCCTTTAACCACTATATATATGGTAGAAAAATGTGGAATAATAGGACGGTACAATCTCCTAGACGAATGTGTAAACCTGTAATAGTGAAGCTAACATAATCTAAGTCAACGACAATGCGACTTCAGTGCTAACTCACACTATATAATATATATACCGAGTCTGTAAAGGATACTAACACTATGGCTATTGTGTTAGTAACTGAAACCTTTTTTAAATCGATGAGTACCGGATACTAACACTATGGTTTCCGAGTCGGTACATGATACCAACCTGAGGGATATAAATTTATGCTAAAGTTCACCCAAAAGGAGAATTACAACAATTTCCGAACACCTGTTACTCCAGTTAAACCATACACTCTGGCCTTCATCGATATCTGTTATGACATTTCGCGGTAAGCATGACATCATTCAATTCAATATATTACAGTTACATACTGTTTGTTGCGAGGAACTAATAAATACTTGCATACATATTAGTTCTTCGCAACAAACAGTATGTAACTGTAATATATTGAATTGAATGGAAAATGTCATGCTACAATATGATAACAGAAGGCCAGAGTATATCAACTAGATGTATTGATGAACTTTAACATAGTATCCTGAGTTATTTATCTGCCGACTCGAAACCATAATCGATAATCGGCTCATCGAAAAGTTACTAACATGCATAGTGTATCGCTACGAACTCGTATATATATTATATATAGTATTGATTAACATTAATGCGTGTCGACTGGGTATGTTACTTCGCCACGGTTTACATTCGTCTGGGAATATACCGATATCGAATATATAGTGTTAAAGAGCAGCCAGCTTCCTATGATGGTCGCCGTAACACGAGCAATGTGCGTAGTGCTCACTTTGTTTATCTTCTGGTAGCTAATTTAATTGTGCTAGTTCGCAAAATCTCTGCTCATGCTTTTCCGAAGTCCATAACATCCTATCCTCCCACTTTAACCCAGCTACCTCTAATCAACACGTACACTCGACGAATAAATTGAACGCTCTGTTTAAGGCACGTGAACCTCGCACGCAACTCTCGTCTACGCACATCGTCACTTGCCCACGCCCTCGCACTGAGACGCATCGATGGGCACATTAAACAGACTATCAACAAACGAGCGCTCCACATCGAAAGACGCATCCGCTCAGCTCCTAACCCCCGGGCAAAGTTCGCTATCATCAAACGTCAATTGCTACAAAAGCCAAAACCCTCGTATATTAACTTCTCTCAGTCAGACGACTCCTACTTCGCCAACGATTATCTGACTTACCTACTCGACTCCTTTTCCACTCCCACTCCGCCTGTCGAGATTTCAGACAACGGAGACACCGAGAACCTGCGCTGATTCTACGTCTCTCCGGCTTCCGTCGCCCAAGCAATTAAAGACATTAAATCTTAACACCAATTTGATCAATATGGTGTCTCGGTCAGCATGATTGCTCTTCTAGGCTGGAACGTCTTCTCTCTGATTGCCGATATTATTAATCATTGTCTCGAAACTACCTATCTTCCCCCGGACTGGCTTAATTCGACGATCTCTCATATCCATAAAATTGGCACTTCTTCGATCTCATCATTCAAAGATCTCCGCCCCATTGCTATCGTCCCTTCTTTCACCAAAATCTTCGACAGGATCTTATACAACCTAATCTACCCCTTCATTAAGTCTCATGTAAACTTCTATCTCATCAATGATCAACATGGCTTTTTGAATGGCCGCTCCTCTTCCACCAACTTAGTTAGTGTTCTAGATCATTGCTACTCCTCCTTCTCTAAAGGGCTTCAGTGCACCCTCCTATTCCTGGATATTTCCAAGGGTTTTGACTCGCTGTCATTTTCAGCAATCGAATCCGCCTTACTGAGAAGCGGTATCTGCGGCAACGATCTCAATCTTATCAGTTACTATCTCCGAAACCGATATGCGACAGTAAAAGTTGGCAGTAGTCACTCGAAGCCAGCCCATATCAGATTCGGTGTTCCCCAGGGCTCCGTACTTGGTCCCATTCTCTTCAACCTTACGTTCGCGCACATACAGGTTGAGACAAACTTTTCAAGCTGTTCAAATACGCGGATGACATGGTTATCGTATTCAGTAACCCCACAGCATCCAACCCCTCCTTACCCCTGATATCGGAGCTCCTATCCTCGCTCCACTCGCAGCTCAGCAGAATCGGTCTCAAACTAAATCCCACCAAGACTCGTCTAATGAAGATCTCCTCTGATCCATTCTGCTCTATCCCGGTTGCAAATTTTCCCCTCGACATAGAAATAATAGATTCGGCCAAACATCTTGGCATTGAAATTACCTGATCTGCGTTTTGACTAACGCACCTTTCATTGTTCCAGTAATTTTCTTTAAGCAATATATTTGGGCCCATCTTACCGTAGGCCTTCATCAGTTGCATCTCACGAAACAAATGAAGCAAGTGTTTTATTTCCTCTAGTCATAATATTTATATACCTCAGACTGACCTTTCATTAGATATTCGCGTGTCACATATATGTGTGTGTGTACATTTTCATAACCGTTGTTTTCATCTTACTAATTTTGACCAGAGTGACTGAATAATAATTTATCAATTGCATGCAATAAATATTAGTTTTTCAAAATCCCTAGATTTCTCTCCACAACTTACGCACACTACTTCCAAACTCTTCAAATGGACCCGTATGATCTGTTTTAAGACTAACAACCCCACTCTCCAACTCACAATATTCAAGGCCTACGTTCTGCTTCTCATTTCCTACGCCAGCGAATTATACTGTCCTCTCACTCTCGCCTCCTCGTATACTATTGAACAAGTATCCTCCAGATTTCTAAAGCGAGTCTTCCCGAAATGCCAAAATTATCGGGAACGCCTACTCCTGGCAAATCTTCTTCCGCTTTGGTTCATCCGTCACCTTCGAGTCATTTCTTTTATTCATAAGATCACAACTTGCTTACCACTCTCCAACTTTGCCCACCCAAGTCACCACTACGCCACTCGTTCTAGTAACTCTTCTATCCAAGCTAACCATACTCCCACCATATTTAAAAAAAATCTATCTTTTTTCCAAAGCCACTAATGTCTTCAGCACTCTTCCCACAGACATAAAGCTCCTACCCCAGCACGAATTTAAAAAGGCAGCCCATCAGTACTTCTTCAACAAACTTCTTTGTGATACGAACGATTGGAAACGAAACTGGTTCCTTCTCAATCCATAACATTTACTTCACCACAGGCTATTCTCTTTACTAACTTCGGAGGGCGAAATCCCTCAGGCAGTCATCTAATCTTCCACTTTCTCTCTCCGGTTTTAATCTTTCCTTATCGACTCACTGATACCACTTCTCAGCCCATTCCTGACTCCATCATATCCACGTTGTGGATACTTTACTACGTTTTGCTCATCCAATTCTTTTCTTTCTTGTTTCAGTGGAAGACCGGAAACTCAACAGCCCTACCGATCCACCAACGGTTCGCTTCGGACATCGACTCCCCCTCGTCTTCCTTCAATCACAACCTCGTTCTACGGATGCCTGCGACCCCTGCAAGACTCGCTCGCTTCAATCCAGCAGATTCCATCCATGTCTATGCTATGCTCCATCAACTCAATCTCCACGACAATGGACTCCATCGGTCGACGTCTACCTCCGGTCCGCCATCATTTTCGATCTCACACTCACCTAGAAGCTCTGACACTTCATGGACTATCTCCAATTGATCTTGTCTAGTCAAATGGAACTTCGCTTATTTTTATTTTTCACCAGATTGAACTATCTTGATGTTAATGATAACTTTTCCCCTCCCCAACCCCTCCCCCTGCTATTAAATACTTTGCTAGTCACAATTTCATTCACCTCCACATATCCTACCCTTGATTTGTTATTTCATAGGTAGGGCCAATTGGCTTTTGATGCCAAATAAATGTATTATTATTATTAAATTTAGTTATTTATTGTAAAAATTTAGCTTCGCTAAATGTCTTTCTGGAAACAAATAATTTTAAGACAAGAAAATGCAGTATGCATGTGATGCGCATCAAAATCTCAAGAAGACTGAATAATTAAGTCATCAAAGACAAGTCAAAATCTTCAACAAAGACAAATTCCGAAAAATTCCAATATTTTCCTTAAAAGTAAAAAATTTGTTTTATGAAATAAGCAGTAACATCAATTATCTTATAGTAAAAATTGATTTATTTTTATATGAGGATTTAATTAATCTTTACCATTTTGATTGACCTACACTGAACATAAAATGTAGAAGCCCTTAGGTCATTACCATAAGGGGATCTCTTGGATGCCAGGCCCGGAAAATCCATATATGCGGAATGACTATCTATCTTGGAACACTTAAGTTCCTCTGAACTATTTCTTAAGCTACAATCCGCTAGCCAACTGCTCTGTATCCTCAGTATTTAATAAACCAGACATGATATTATTAAATTTCTTGTAATTTATACATTATATTAATTAAGTAAGCTTACCCGGATACGCTGATGTCCACAAATTTACTGAACTGGAATGATTGAGACCTTAAAACAAATATACACTTTAAATACCCAAAGCAAATTCGTGGTTCTTTTCGCTGATAATTAAAAACAAAACGACGAGAAGATTACAAAGTTTTATTCACAAAGAGTCGGAGATAGAACCACGCAGTGTCCCGCTTATGCAATTCAGAAACTCAGATCAAAAACTCTCTCATTTCTCTTCCACAAGACAAGTCCAAAACTTCGACAATATGAACAAAAGAACTTTCAAAAATTTTTACAATATTTTTCAAAAATTACAATATTGTTTTACGAAACCAGCGATAACATCAAATGTCCAAAAATAAAAATTGATTTATTTTTATATGAGAGGTTAATTTCTGTCCGATAATTAATTTAACCTCTACAAACTCCCTCATGTTTAAGATGATTAACCATACATGATGTAGTCTTCATTCTTCGGTTTCTTGATGACTCTTCCCGACCGAGTTTCAACAAGTTGTGCTGGTACTTCACCAGATTTCATATTCATATCGCATTGTTCTTGATTCTCAGTTGTCTTGGTTTTAATCTTTACTTCTTTACCATATTTATTCGACACTTCATTTTTCTCACCAATTTCTGAGTCACATCTCGCCTCAACTTCTGGATACTTCGGTGA
This sequence comes from Eudiplozoon nipponicum, assembly GCA_029291075.1. Lineage (NCBI taxonomy): Eukaryota > Metazoa > Platyhelminthes > Monogenea > Mazocraeidea > Diplozoidae > Eudiplozoon > Eudiplozoon nipponicum. The sequence goes on along the minus strand of JAQBSW010010907.1, from coordinate 2,834 downwards.
ATACTGTTCCTCAGTCTCCTCCTCCGTCCAAATAAACTGTGGAATACAGCGATCCAGTGTTACACATTCTACAGTGCCATTTACTTCTATAAATGCATTTTTCTCAGTCATATGATTGACTTTATATGGCCCCTTATAGAATGGAGTCAGACAATTCTGTCTGTTTTCGTTAGTTATGTATACATGCGATGCCAGCTTTAAATCTGAAGATACATAGCATTTAGACTTTGGACTTCTAGTTTTGGTTGGAGCTAAACGACTCATTTTATCTCTCAATGCTCCAACAAACCAATCTACTGAACTAGAGGCCCAATCGAGACAACTTGGAGTTTCTATTAGAATATCTCCAGGTAACCTCAGTGGCTCTCCATAAACAAGTTCTGCTATGGATGTTCCTAACTGAACTCTGTATCTGTTTCGCATTGCCAACAAATCTATGGGCAAATCATGTATCCAACTGGATCCACCGGTGCAGCGTAATGCAGCCTTCAGCTCCCTGTGCAGTCTCTCAACCATCCCATTGGCTCTGGGATTATAAGCACATGTGTGTCTTACTTCTATCCCCATTGTATTCAATGATCTGATAAACAGTTCAGACATAAAGTGACTACCACGATCAGTAATTACCCTTACTGGTACACCATATCGCGACACCCAATTATGCAAGAACATAAGTAAGACCTCTTGAGCTGTCATGTCTTTCAGGATGGCTACCTCAAACTGACGGCTGAATCGATCGACCATCGTGAGTAAATACTTATGGCCGGAAATCTCAGGCATTTCTACTATATCAATATGAACATGCATGAATCGACCCGCTGGTATACCAATCGTTTTAATTTCAGTTTTGGCATGACGCCAAACTTTACAAGTTTGACACCGGGCCCATGTCCTTACCCAGGCTCTTATGTCTTTCGACATCTTTGGCCATACATATCTATCAGTGACCATCCTGATAGTTTCCTTAATGGAAGGATGACTGAATTCATGTAGCTGCTGAATTACCTTATACCTTAATTCTAGCGGTACATAAGGTCTAGGTTGGCTCCTGGAGATTTCACATAATAACCACTTATCTCCAATCTTCCTGCGTGTATATACAGGATTCTTTTCCAACACAGCCACTAAAGGATCAGAACCTTGTGCTTCCATCAATTGCTGGACAAAATCATTAGAAGATACAATAGAGCATACAAGTGACTCTGAACGAATCATATCTTCATCTGATACGTCTGGTCTACTGAGAGTGTCTGCCACCACATTATCTTTTCCTGAGATATGACTTATGGTAAAATCAAATTCTGCGAGTCGGGTTATTTGTGAATTTACCCGCCGAGAATAATTTAGCCTATTCGCTTTCCCAAGGATACTCAACAACGGTTTATGATCAGTTAATATCATAAGCTGATGTCCATCTAGGTAGTGCTCAAAATGCAACGCAGCAGAATAAACTGCTAGTAACTCCTTTCCAAGCGTATCATATCGCTTCTCGCGATCTTGGAGTTTCCGACTATAGAATCCAATCGGCTTGACTATACCATTTTCCCGTTGATGTAACACTGCTCCTATGGCTACATCGGACGCATCTGTGACCAGCTCAAACGGCTTAGTCCAATCCACAGTTGCTAATGTGGTTATTTGGCTTAACAGATCTTTGGCCCTCTGGAATTTTTCCTTGTCGTCTTGGCTAAAATTAATAGGCCAGGACTTCTTGATTGTGCTTCGTTCACGAACTAAATGTCGAGTTAGCGACCCCAAAATTCCAGCTAAACCTGGTATGAACCGACGATAGTAGCTAATCATACCCAAAAATCTACGCAACTGGCGTACAGTTCTAGGTTCTGGCACATCCTTGATTGCTTGTACCTTGTCTTCCAAGGGCTTGATTCCATCCTTGGAAATGGTGTGTCCAAGATATTTTACGGTAGAGCAACCAATCCTACTCTTTTCTGGTTTCTCGAGCAATCCATAATGTTCCAGCTTAGACAAAACGATGTCCAAATGCTCCCGGTGTTCCTCCCTAGATTGACTATATATAATATGTCATCTATATACACTCTAGCAAATGAACAGTCTTGAAGAACTTCCTCTGTCAGACGCTGGAATGTCTGACCTGCATTCTTCAACCCAAAAGGCATACATAAGAATTCATGCGATCCTCCTCCAGGGAATCGCACTGCTGTGAGTGGTATAGATTCTGCCTCCATAAGTTCTTGATAGTACGCTTTCTGCAGATCTAACGTTGAGTATACCTCATACCCCATTATATCCCTGAGCAAAGTACTCTGGTTCGGTAGAGGATACGAATCGCCTTTCGTTACCGAATTCAATAGACGATAGTTACCACAAACCCTCCATTGACCTGGTTCAGGTTTGGGAACAACCACTTTTGGAGATGCAAAGTTTGAATTTGAAAGCCTACAAATTCCTTCTTCTCTCAACCGCTTAAATTCTTCAATAGCAACCTGCTGCTTGTGTTGTGCTAACGGTTGAGACTTCGGCGAACAAGGTAGTGGCTCCACCAACTCGATTTGGTGTTCTATGCCTGTCTTTAAACCCTTGCGTTTAGCATTGAATGGCAGAAACACGGCCAGGTGTTTCTCGATGACATCCGCCAAGTCATCGGCGACGACGGGTCTGGGTAGTCTCACTGACCTAACTACTGAGGTCCCAGTCTCAGCATAAGTCACTATTCCAGTGCTTTGTCCAATGGTCCTAGATTTGGGATCTAAAGCAAGAATAAAATGGATCAAAAAGCCCATCCCAATGATGTAATCCTTTATATCAGCGACCAGAAAATTCCATGTAAATGGAGATTTCTGCCCCAATGTCAC
>JAQBSW010010906.1:0-22192 GCA_029291075.1 Eudiplozoon nipponicum | reverse complement strand
CCTTGTAGATCTCTGCAGGAATTCCATCTTCACCGGGGGATTTCTTGCTCTTCATGCGCTGGATGGTCGTAGCGATCTCAACCTCAGTTGGGGAAGAGCAGTCCACATCGTAGCTGGGTGTAGATGCTGCAGGTGGTTGCGGTGGGGAGCGGCCACTGTATGGTCGGTTCAATAACTGCGAAAAATGTTCAACCTATCTTGCGATTTTGCCATTGACATCAGAAATCAAGTCTCCTGTTTCGCTGCGTAGAATTGTCTCTGCATTGCGCTTACCGGATGCTTTACGTATAAGACGGAAGAGACCCCCGAATTCACCGACGTTTGCAGCCGATTCCATGGCGGAAGCCATTTCATCCCAGTACTGCTTACGGTCAGCCTGAGCAGACCTCGTGGTTTCACGTCTCAGGTGGCGATAATTAGGCGCGTTATTCATCCGGGCATCTCTAGCTTTTTGTGACGCCCGCATCGTGCGTTCAGAGATCCAGTCTTTACGGTGACTTTTGATGGTTGGATTGTGTGCGCAACACTTATTAACGGTTATCCACTAGATTTTATAGATACGTAGAAACCTAATGATCTTTATAATATGAATGTTTTTAATGTTGATAAGTAATTTATTTATATTCCCTTACAATGAGTCAATGAGGCACAAAAGAGATTGTGTTCAGCTTTTGCTTTGATGTATTGCGCTGCTGCCTTATTTATGATAACACACAACACCAAAATTCCTCCACTTGGTGTGAAAGTTAAGATTCCACTGTAGTCTGCATCTAACGTTGGAATTGTTCCTGTGGACAATCATCTGTAGGTAGATGCATTTGAAGATTGAATTCACGCATGTCGGAGCACATACCAACCTGTTTGGTACAAAATAATAGTGTTGTTACACGTAAATCTATAACTAACCATGTTTTATCCTCTAAAAATTGCATCATGACCACAGTGATTTTCAATTTTAATCAATGCTAGGTGTGTCAGTATGCTTCACTATTTTGAAGCGATTTTAATCTATCGACGTGGTCCAGAGAGTGTAAGCAAATTACTTGGCCGTGCACTGGCATTACCACGGGGCTTTCGAACCCCCATGTGAAACGGCGCTTTGTTACGCTTCCTCATTTTCAGCATTTTGGACTAACATATATAGCCTTGAGTACCTTTTTATTATGGGCTATTTAAACGTAACTCCTGCTTTTTATTCAATTTCCAATAAAATCAGTTTACTACATAGAGCGAAAGCGCTACCGTGTAATTTTTATGTATTTTTAATTACATTTTGTGTAATTAATGTTTAGTTAGTATAATAATAGACGCATACTAGCCACCCGATCTTGCTATAAACTTCCTGACCGGAGATTGGCAGTCTCTAACTAGTTGTTCTAGCAATGCCATCATGTCGTTTCTATTATTGACTGTTACCAAATATCTCGCGTGCGTAATTATCAACTGTAAGGTAATTCGGGAAGCAGACGACTGGCGCAGAATTTGCGTTATGCGCATTCTGGAAGCTCTGTAGCTTTTTTACTTCACTTTGTCTAATTGCGAATTTTGTCTTGTTTTTAAACAAACATATCCATTGGCTATTGCGTTGTAATTACGAAATAATAGTGTTACTATAATAAATTTTGCGATCTTGATCTAAACATCTGACTCATTATGCGCATACCTTCATCGAGTAGACCGGTTTCGTCCTTTTTTGGAACTCATCACGTACTGTCAAGAATTTGCCGCGGGCAGAGCTCGAACCTGGGCACGTCTGCTTTGGAATCCGATGCTCTAACCACTGAGTCACCTTGCCGCACGCTACACACAATTATCAGTAGTTCGAGTACTACATTCTAAAGCAGACGTGACCAGGTTCGAGCCCTGTCCGCAGCAAATTCTGGACAGTACGTGATGAGTTGCCAATAAGAACGAAACCGGTATACTATACAATACTTAGTTTATGCTAACAAATGTATGTTCATTAAGGGTCAGGTATTCATATCAAGATCGCAACCTTGCTGATACTGATTGTTATCACCACCCGCGCAACCAATTTTCTTTTTATTTCTAGTATTGCAGGAGCCTAGAACTTAAAAATTCGCGGATGTAATAGTTTGTGAATCATCTAATTAGCTGATCAGATTAACGCCATTAGCGCAGTTATAAAAAGCACTGAAGTCACCAGGTATGTGTTAGACAGAGACAACCAACGATATGTTTTCAATTAAAACGTAAAAATGTTTTTTTATCAATAAAATCGGTATTTGTCTTCTAAACAACCTGTTTTCGCACACTTTTGTAGGATGAAGCTAGATCTGCTTACAGTCGTGCCGAAGGGTAAGTTTACAAATTGATTTTCGCTATTCCTTTTTTGTATAACGGTTCATTTAAGGCCTTTTTTGCATTTTTGATATACATGGATAAATCTTTATCGTTACTAGAAATTGATTAAGTGGTAAAGTGCAATATATTTTTCCGTTTTTGTGATGTCTTCTGAGGGATGAGGATAATCATACAAACTTTATCAATCTCAATTTTCGCAGATTGTCATTAGTTCCAGCTTCCCCATCAAAATTCGCCAAATAGAAAAGTTACAAAGCATGTAAGGAAGTTCATTTAAATATTTATGTAAATCAAGTTTGCGATTTGATATAATCACCAGTCCAAATATATACATACAGTTGTAAGTATAATATAAACTTAATTCATCCAGTAGACCTGCTTCGTCCATATTGGGAATTCATCACGTACTGTCCAGAATTTTCCGCGGACGGGGCTCGAACCTGGACATGTCTGCTTCTGAATTTGTTACTCAACAGCCACCCTGCAGTAAATTATGGACAGTATGTGAAGAGTTCTCAATTTGAAGGAAACCGCTCTACTGAATGAATTTCATTTTCTACAATGCATAGTTTATACTTACAAATAAATTTGTATAATTAGACTGTTGTCTATATCAAGATCGCAACCTTGATTTAAATTTATAACAGTTAGATACTGTTTGTGGCAGAGAACTAATACATATGCAATTGTGTATCTAGTAACAAATTAGTTCGAATATGACCAGAAGGACAAACCAAAGACTGCATGAACAGAGAGTATAATCTCATGTGCACATTCATTTCATGTTTAACAGGGACACATCAGTAGGAGCCGGTATTACGCTCTTTGTCAACTATATATTTCGCAACCAATGTCCGTCTTATTTGAACCTGTTTATTTATACTGCTCTTTTACTGGTGTCACAGTAACTGGCATCGTTCATCAAATTGACATACGTCACTTATGACTTCGTATATGTTATATGTGTGTACAATAATGTAAACAGTTTGATGAAACCTCTTGCACATTTAAACACTCACTTACAAACACACACACACATATATATATAAATATATATATATATATATATATATATATATATATATATATATATATATATATATATATATATATATATAGGCTGAAGCAAAGTTCTCCTGGTTCAAATATCAGCTGTGGCAATTACAGGAAGTACTTCATGAATGCCAAACAGCTAAAGAAAAGTCTGACCAAAAATTAAGTTTATATTATTTATGTCAAGAATGCGATTTTGATATAGACACCTGATTCATTAAGTACACACCTTTGTCAGTATAAACTTCACATTGTATAATCTAGAAAAATAGTTTCATCCTGTAGATAGGTTCCGTCCTTATCGCGAACTCTTCACTTAATGTTCAAAATTTTCCACGGACCGGGCTCGAACCTAGGCACGTCTGCTAAGGAATCTGGTACTGTAATCACTGAGCCACCCTGCCGGTGGTCTACTGGATGAATTGCCTTTTCTACACTATACAATTCTTAGTTTATATTGACATATGTAAGTAATTGATGGGTCAGGTGCTTATATCAAGATCGCAACCTTTATTATAATAATTGTTATCACCGCCCGCGCAACCAATGTTCGTTTAATTATATAAATATTCATTTCAATACCACTTCCCCATGTAATGTGGTGTCTGTTCAGTAATGACAGATTGGGCATGGTTAGTTGGAACTTTGGGTCTAAATGGATGCCATATGAGCTCCACCTAAAGGAAAAATTGACTAACCAAGTTACATTAGTTAGTATATAACTGAAAATTGTGTGTAGTGTAGTGTGCGGCAGGATAGCTCAGTGGTTAGAGCACCAGATTCCGAAGCAGACGTGCCCAGGTTCGTATCCTGTCCGCGGCAAATTCTGGCCAGTACTTGATGAGTTCCCAATAAGGACGAAACCGGTCTACTGGATGAATTGCCTTTTCTACACTATACAATTCTTAGTTTATACTGACATATGTAAGTAATTAATGGGTCAGGTGTTTATATCAAGACCGCAACCTTGATTATAATAATCGTTATCACCACCCGCGCAACCAATGTTCGTTTAATTATATAAATGTTCATTTCAATACCACTTCCCCATGTAATGTGGTGTCTGTTCAGTAATGACAGATTGGGCATGGTTAGTTGGAACTTTGGGTCTAAATGGATGCCATATGAGCTCCACCTAAAGGAAAAATTGACTAACCAAGTTACATTAGTTAGTATATAACTGAAAATTGTGTGTAGTGTAGTGTGCGGCAGGATAGCTCAGTTGTTAGAGCACCAGATTCCGAAGCAGACGTGCCCAGGTTCGTATCCTGTCCGCGGCAAATTCTGGCGAGTATTTGATGAGTTCCCAATAAGGACGAAACCGGTCTACTGGATGAATTGCCTTTTCTACACTATACAATTCTTAGTTTATACTGACATATGTAAGTAATTAATGGGTCAGGTGTTTATATCAAGACCGCAACCTTGATTATAATTATTATTTTTCAAATATTCGAAAGTTATATTACCAAATATCAATTTAAAGACACGTCATGAATTGTACAGATACGCTTTCGCTTCATCTTATCAGCTGTTTAATGGGGGAATCGTAACATTAATTTTTTTGTTTAATTCAATTTTGCGTGCTTCATATAAAACATAATTTTTATTTACTTAACCAGTCAGTTAAACGTACGACGCGTTTCGACTTGTCATGATGATCATCGGAGCATGACGGCCAAATAACTTGTTTAGATCAAACTTCAATTCATAAATAAACAAAACGAAATACGATACTCGGCTCTCACCTCTATTAGTTTCCCATACACTGTACTTGACTGGAAGTGACAGATGAAGATGTCTATGCTGTCACGAGGGTTAACTTACTGCAACTTTTGTCACATTTAAATAAGTTATACAGTTAAACAATCATTGATTGCGCGAATGGTTATGACAATTCCTTAGATCAATGTTGCAAGCTTGAAATAAACACCAATCCCATTGTATTTAAACAGTCCAACAATATGACTAAGCTATCGTCTTTTAAACGTAGTGACGCGTTTGGAAAATTAACTATCAAGGATCGAACCACAATGCATATACGAGAAAAGCAAGATTAGATATGCGGCTCTCATTCCTTGTTGTCTCGCGTACTTTGTACATGGCTGTAAATGCTGAACGAGCAATTTCTATGCAGCCACGAACATGTGAGTTTTTACAAAGAAGGTAACGCGTTCCTATTTTCTGAATTTATTCATTACTTGGCGGCTACACCATAGTTACCGTTAATCTGAGATCGAATCTCATTGAATTCATGATCGAGCCTCTTATTTTGATTGTCGTATGTAGATATATTAGCGTTAAGTGGTCTGTTTCTTTTGCTTGTGCATCCTTCTTTATTCAACCTGCCAATCTGTGCCAAGCTTTATGCAGCTCTTAAATTGGTGCGGGAATATACTTATAAAGCAACCTGGCGACATTAAATGCGTACATCTTTGAGGTCAAAATTTCAGCTTTGGTGAAAAGTCGCGTTGCCTAATGGCACTAGACATACTATATACGTCATACCTATTATTTACGTATAGAATTTTCTTTAGACTCATATGTCATTATTTTTTTCTTTGACAGAACACTAACGACCGCGATGTGGCTGAATCATGGTCTTATCTGTCTGGCACAAGATGACTTAGTTACAGCTATTCCGGCTCTACGAAATGTAGTTTTGTCTGAGCCAAATAATGTGTAAGTTTTTTTCCATTTAATTCTTGGTTAATTTTCATTCATTTCATTGTCATCAGTAGACTTTTTGTTGGCTCGGTCTGTAAAAATAATTTCAGTCAATGGAGCTGGCCCGGTCATGTTTTACGTATGCCTTCAATCCGATTACCCAATAAGGCATTTTTTTCTCAGCAAACACCAGTTTGGAATAGGAAACAACTTAGACAGATTTTGACTCGATGTTAGAATCTATAATTTTAAAAAATTAGTACAGACCCACTCATCTACCAGTATGAGGTTAACTTGTCCATTATAGTTCTTTGTTGGAAACCCTGTGTTATATGGCGTAGAATCGGGCTCCTTGACGATCTTATTGCAGATTTTTAGTAGTGATCTCAATTTCATTTCTTTTTTTAAGCCAAATTCAGTAATTTTTTGAAGCCATACTGTTAGATCTGCTAGAAGTATGTATTATTTTACAGCTAACATATAACTATGAAAAATATTAACTATAATATGTCCATATTGCATCAGCTGTCGTGCAGGTTACAAAGATTTATCTTATCTGTTGATGGCTAAGCGACATTAGGCTATTTTAATAGCACACCTGTTACATTTAAAAATTTGGTTTGTCTAAACTTCTGAGGTGCGGGTTTTTAAGCACACGGAATGTAAGAACCAAAAACCTTTCGTGTTCTTTACTATACCTTAAAATCACAACGCCAAATGTAATCAATTCTTTCTCGTTATTGCCATGTTCTGGGTAAAAAATAATCGAGGTGATTTAACAAACTTTAGTCTCACTGTGTGAATGCTAGTAAGTTAGTGGTTACAAGCTTCTGTGTACCGATTTTACACATTAGATTGTTATCAGTTAACTTAATAAATTGGAATGTAACTCAATATTGTATTGTTTTGTTGCTGGATGTTTTTGGTGCTGTGAGTGATTGTAATGCTAACGATGTACTGAGAAAAGAAAGGTAGAATCGTGCATATATCTACAACACCGTGTGTGCCGCAAGTACCGATGGAAGAAATACATCGTGCTCATCGAGATTTTTATTACTCAATGGTTTTCAGATCAAGTTGGTTTAAACTACTCATGGTAGGAAACTCTGGTTAATTAACATCTATTATTACGGATAGCTCAGTGGTTAGAGCACCAGATTCCGAAGCAGACGTGCCCAGGCTCGTATCCTGTCCGCGGCAAATTCTGGCCAGTACTTGATGAGTTCCCAATAAGGACGAAACCGGTCTACTGGATGAATTGCCTTTCTACACTATACCATTCTTAGTTTATACTGACATATGTAAGTAATTAATGGGTCAGGTGTTTATATCAAGACCGCAACCTTGATTATAATAATCTATTATTACTGTTTGTTTTTAATTTGTTACTTTTTTATATTTATTGATTATTTCGCTTTCAGCCTGTACTGGGAGTTGTTGGGTGATGCCTATTTAAGGCGTGGGAGTTATAAAACAGCTATCAAAATATTCACCACGCATGCGCTACGCGTAAGTATTTTATGTTTTATTTGTCTTTATCCTAACATGTTGCTACACAGTTACAGTTAAACTATTTTTTTAGTAAAATAAGAATTATTAAGCATTTTGTGTAACCTTCTTTCGTAAAGTCTGCTGGGTTGTAATGCTAACTAAAGGAAACTTATTTTCAACTATTCGTTGTACGTGATAGATTGCGATAGAATTTCCTGATAATTGTTGTGTAATTATTGTTAGCATATTTAAATGTTGCATTTGTTTGCTCAGTGCTGTCCTGTTTGTGGATTTGATCGCATTTTTCTTTTGTGGGACAATTGATGGCATTCGTAGGTCAGTAAAATCTTGAAAACTCTACGTTTTCAGGTTCTCCGATTATTGGCCTCGATTGGTGGGTTTTTATTTGCCCCTTCTTTTTTAAGCCTTCCATTAGCTGCTTGTCTGAAAATGAGTTGGAACCAGATTTTAAGACAAGCAGCTAATGGAAGGCTTATAAAAGAAGGGACAAATGAAAACCCATCAATCAAGGCCAATAATCGGAGCAGATGAAAATGTACAGTATTCAAGATTCTACCGACCTACGAACATATTTACTTGTCATTATTCTCAGACCGAGAATAATTCGGTGTGCATTGCCGAACATCCTTGACCTTTGTAGCATCATGCCAAAAAAACAAAACTAAAGCAAGTGAGAACTGTCCTTTATGTAGATGTGTATAAAGTATTTGTACATGTCTATAAATATATATGTGAACAGTCAAATGTAATTAGTCACGCATACATGTAATGGAAGTAAATTTAAGTGTTAAATATGCTGTTTCCAATAAAAAATTGTTAATATTTAACCAAGTGGAGTTTCCAATGCCAGCATAAAAATGAGATAATTTCGTGTTCATATAAAATTCGTACGTATTGGCAACTCATCAGTAGTATTTGCATCTTCTCAAGAATAACAAAAATTGCCCCCGGATTCTATTTATAAGCCGCTTATAAGCACGAAACTTATTTGTGTGTAGGTTTACACCTTTTGTTGCGCTGACTTTGACATGTCCTACTGCTTCTATTTTAGTTAAATTATTACTAGGTACGCCATGCACCTTCGCGACGAATACTATATAGATATTATTAACTAATTAAAGTCACCGATTGTAGATTTCTTTATGCCTCCTTAAAATTAATATGTTTTATTTATAGTTGTATATTATGTACGCGTATACTGGCGTGTAAACGCCTTCAATTTCATGTTAATTGTGTCTTTATATCGTCTTAATGAGTACCAAATTTTGAGGGAAATGAGTACCATTTTTATTACAAAAAGGAATCCAAAGTATCTAATGATTAGCATACTTAAAATTTAGTAAGCATAACGCAATAGTTAACAGTGATTAAAAAACGTATTAGTCATTCAACTATTTCCTTCTGATAGAAGTATATTGTTATTATTATTATAAAAGGGAAAAATCATAATTTAAAATGGCATTTGTTTATTTGCTTAACAGAATTAAGGCACAAATTTAATATATCCAATTATATAATAGTAAATGAAGACAATTTGCCTGCTCTTATAAACGAAAGGAAATTTCTAATTCAATGTTTTAATAAATATCACCGTCCCACAATAGCCGTCTTTCTAGACTTCAAGAGTGCATTTGATTCGGTGGATCGCAATGTTTTATTCCATATTTTGTCGAAAAGCGGTGTGCCCACAAAATTTGCTAATATTTTTCAAGCTCTTTACACAAATACTTCTGGTTGCGTTAAGGTCTACAACGAATTAACACATAACTTTACAACCAGTAGTGGTGTTCGTCAAGGTTGTCCACTTTTCCCCTTCTTGTTTAATTTTGTAATGGATGCTATTATGAAAAACCCTCTCCCACACATTCAGGATGCTGGAGTTGAAGTTCTCCCACGCGATAAACTAGCCGATCTCGATTATGCAGACGATATCGTACTATTATTCGACAATCGGGATGCTGCCCATGCCACCTTGTATAGATTAAAAGACGTTCCGTCTTTCGGTATGAAATTCGCACACTCTAAATGTAAGATATTGTCACAGGATCACCCACCACTCACTCCAACGTTGCAACTGCAGAATGAAGATCTAGACATAGTTGACAGATTTGCATATGTTGGGAGCTCTATCAATAACGTAGGCAATATGTCCGACGAGGTGAGAATACGGATCGCGAAAGCTAGAGTAGCTTTCTCGAACCTTCGTCATTTATGGAGAAACGCGAATATTTCACTTTGCCTTAAAGGTCGTGTTTACAATGCGTCCGTACGCGCAGTCTTACTATACGCTAGTGAAACTTGGCCTCTTAGAGTTGATGACCTGAGATGCTTACAGGCATTCGATCATCGTTGTTTGAGAAGTATAGCACATGTTGGTTACCAAAAACGAATAACTAACGTTGACATCCGTAGATGTATTTTTGGTTCTACCAATAAGTGCTCCTTGATATAAAAAGAAATAAGGCTCCATCAACTGCTTTGGCTCAGTCACGTTTTGCGTATGCCCTCATTTCGATTGCCCAATAGAGCTCTGTTCTTTCATACAGCACCAGATTGGGGTAAGAAACAAGGAGCGGCAGATTTTGACATGACAGAAACAATTGAAGTCACTTCCATCCAAATTGGGTAGTATAGGACCCACTCGTCTGCCAGGATGGGGTCCTCGTGCGCATCATAGTCCTTGGTTAGAAACCCTTAGCGATATGGCATCGAATCGAGCTCAGTGGTGATCTTGTTGCAGATGTCTAGTAGAATCATCTTCGTAACTTGCTTTTCTTAGTAGGGCAAAGTTAGCTGCGAGGTTTGGTTTGTTTATGACGTGATACAGTGAAATCCGCAAGGAAGCTGTATTGCTGATGTCGCCTTGCCCGAATGCTAACTTGGCCATAATGGTGTTGTGGAGAGGTTTAGTTTGCCTCATTTCTGTGAGTTATCCTGATAAATTTACTCATAGTAGCAAGGTATTCCTTCTCTCTCTGCCTCTCTCTCTCTCTCTCGTAAATCTCACTAATAATTTGAGAAAATATTAACTTATATACTTTTGTAGCCTTACAACTTATTCTCAAGAAGGAATTATCCATTTTATATTGCGCACCTAGTAACAAGCTAATTTTAAATAGATACAGAAGGTTATGCCAATTCATGATGAAGAAACGGTAGGAATACATGTGTACATGTGTGAAATAGTTTGCTAGTACAATCTCCTATGCGTATGTGTATTCAAGTATTAGCTGAATCAGTTTCATAGAAAATCTTTGGCATTGAGACTTCAAGGCCAACCCACAATATATATATATATATATATATATATATATATATATATATATTTATATATATTGTGACTAGTTTCACCATTCTTTAAAATATGAAAACACAACCTTTATTCCATGGAATAACATTTATTAATAAATCTTATTTCTACCAGTATCTACAGCCATTATTCTGGATTCGTTAGTATATTCGTTCATCCAATTACAATTGTACATTTGTCGTAACCAATCCCCTCTTTGCTATCTCAGTCTTTGTTTTGCACACGTGGAATTTAAGACAATTACTAAGTGCAATAATAGGAATGAATTAGCCACGTGTGCATGCCGAAAACACATGTTCGTGCATTGAGTTTGAACTGGATTTGATGCACGCAATTGATTGGTTGTTCCCTTATTTCACACTACCAACATTTAAATTTTACATTTTGTTTTGTTTTTCAACACATATTCATTTGTGGGTATTAGGAAAGAAAATTTGAAAGAACCTTACCTAGTTGTCAAACGAGGAGCACTTGTTGACTGATCCAAAATACGTCTACGGATGTCATTGTTGATTATTCGTTATTCGTAGACGAAATTCTCTTAGCTCTAAAATCATTAATTTTAAGGGGCCAAGTCTCACTAGCGTATAATGAATCTCCGCATACAGATCCATTGTAAACAACACTTTTAAGGTAGAGTGAAATACTCGCGTTTCTCCATAAATAGCAAAGGTTGGAGAATGTTACTCCAGCTTTCGCGATTCTTATACTCACCTAGTTAGACGTATAGCTTGAGTTTTTGATAGCCCCTACCAAGGTATGAAAATCTGTCAACTACGTTCAGATCATCACTTTGCATTCGCAGGGTTGGAATGAATGGCGGGTGATCCTGTATATTACATTTAGGAGTGCGAATTTCAACACCGAAAGAATGAACTAAGACTGCTAATCTGTTCAAGGTAACAGGAGAAGAATCTCTATTGTCAAATAATAGAACAATACAGTCTGTATACCAGTGTAAGTAGTGGTTTGTGTATATTTTTATGTACCAAATTATATTCATTGATAGATTAGCTGAACTTAATGACATTAAAGAAAACTATCTATCATATTTGTTTCGTATATTTACTAACGTTTTATATTTGTCTCAATAGAACATTTGCGCTTTTACATTCTTCACAGATTTTTTTATACATTTTTTAGCTAGAGAAGAACAGGCCATTGGCGTGTGTTTTGTAAGTTTTCTTGTTTAATTTGACACGCATTTTTGAAAGTAAACTTTACCTGATATTTCTAAATAATTGGTATATATATATATATATATATATATATATATATATATATATATATATATCCTGCCGCACACTACACTACACACAATTTTCAGTTATATACTAACTAATGTAACTTGGTTAGTCAATTTTTCCTTTAGATGGAGCTCATATGGCATCCATTTAGACCCAAAGTTCCAACTAACCATGCCCAATCTGTCATTACTGAACAGACACCGCATTACATGGGGAAATGGTATTGAAATGAACATTTATATAATTAAACGAACATTGGTTGCGCGGGTGGTGATAACAATTATTATAATCAAGGTTGCGGTCTTGATATAAACACCTGACCCATTAATTACTTACATATGTCAGTATAAACTAAGAATTGTATAGTGTAGAAAAGGCAATTCATCCAGTAGACCGGTTTCGTCCTTATTGGGAACTCATCAGGTACTGGCCAGAATTTGCCGCGGACAGGATACGAACCTGGGCACGTCTGCTTCGGAATCTGGTGCTCTAACCACTGAGCTATCCTGCCGCACACTACACTACACACAATTTTCAGTTATATACTAACTAATGTAACTTGGCTAGTCAATTTTTCCTTTAGGTGGAGCTCATATGGCATCCATTTAGACATCTTGTTGTCGCTGACAAATTCTGGCTAGTACTTGATGAGTTCCCAATAAGGACGAAACCGGTCTACTGGATGAATTGCCTTTTCTACACTATACAATTCTTAGTTTATACTGACATATGTAAGTAATTAATGGGTCAGGTGTTTATATCAAGACCGCAACCTTGATTATAATAATTGTATCAATAATATGAAAACGGATAAATTGTATCGTCTTGATAGGTGTGATGAACACTTCAAGGAGCAATTTTCTTTTGTATCTGAATCGGTCCTACCTCCGAAAGTATCTTTTTCCGAAACCATTTTAGGACAGTGGCAATACAATGTTTAAATTGTTGACTTATCTTTTTCGTATTACATAGAATGAGGCGACTCGATCATCATTCCTATCTACAATAAGGGTAAACCGTACTTTGTGCGATAACCATCGTTGTATAAGCCTGGCTTCAATCATTTCTAGGTTGTTTGCTTCGATTATTTTACACCGTCTCAGTGCGTCGCGTGCATCGCATAACAGAGAAGATGCATCCGGATTCCGGCCAGAACGAGGATTTAAAGATAATATTGTTACATTAATGCCATAACTTGTACAACGATATGTATATAGCCGTCTTTTTCTAAATTTCAATGACGCATTTCACTCAAGGGATCGCAATTTTGATTCGATATTATGTCGAAAAGTGGTATATCGTGTAAATTTGTAAATGTCATGGTGCCTGTTATGCAAACACTTAGCCGCGTTAGACTCTACAACGATTTATCGCAAAACTTCTTTCTTAAAGGCAGTGTTCATCAGGGATGTTATATTCCCCATTTTGTTCCATACGTTCTTGACGCAGATGTCGAAGTTCCTCTGGAGGTAACATTAGTCGACATTGTATTGCTATTTGTCAGCCAAGATTCCGCCTAGGCTAGTGCATTTCTGTATTAAATTCGCACAATCTAATTGTGAGGTGCTCTTACAAATTCACTCATCTCTCACTTGAACTCTGTGACTACAAGGTGAAGAATTGGACGTTGTTGACATGTTTGCATATCTTGGTACCTGTATCTATAACTCAGGAAATGTGTCACCAGGTGAATATGATAATCTGCATCCTTCGCCATTTATGAAGAAACTCTAGTATCTCATTTTACCTTAAAAGTTGTGGGTAAAATCTTTATACGCTAACGAAACTTATTCTTTTAGAGTCAAATATCTTAGACGCTTATAGACATTCGACGACAGTTGTTTGATAGACATAGCCAATATAGATTATTTGCAAGGAATACACAACTCTGAGATGGGTAGACGTATTTTATCAAACGACCAACTATTGCTTCCTGTTAGAGAAATAAATAAGACTCCGTCAACCGCACTGGCATGATTACATTTTACGTATGCTTTCAATTCGCCTGCCCAGTAGAGCCTTATTCTCTCAGACATCGCCGGGTTAGTTGACATGTTAAAAACAGCTAATGTCTACTACAATGAAATGGCGGTGGTGTCACCAGGGCGTGGTGGATTTCCGACCGGCAATCGGATCTCCTATAAAATACCACATGAGCCCGACGACAGCACCATGACTCGGCGTGTGTTCCCCGCCACAAAAGGGTTCAACAGCCACAGGATTACATGGACTCCTGGACAGTACCCCGTACTTCCGAATGGCGAATGAGCTCTCAACAGCCAACGGCAACCATGCAACTTACTGCTGCCTTGCAGACTGCGCTTGGATGTGCAAAGGCTAGAGGTGCGTCCTCGATCAAAAAGCCGAGTGGTGAGGGGACACCACTTGTACCAAATTCCCAAGAAACTCCATTATATCAATGGAGCCGGCTTATCCTCCAAAAGGAGTCAGCCGCAGTAAAGTAAGTAAGTACAATGAAATTGGGCAATATAACACCGTTTTTAACAATAATTGATTGCGCGGGTGGTGGTAACAATTCTTTAAATCAAGTTTGTGAGCTTGAAGTAAACACCAATCGTATTGTATTTAACCAGTCGTTGAAGAACATGACAAAACTACCGACAGCCGCAACGCACTGACGCGTTTCGACCTTTGCCGTCGTACTCTGATGATGATCATAGGTCTAAATGCGTCAGTGCGTTGCGGCTGTCGGTAGTTTTGTCATGTTGTTCGACGACTGGTTAAATACGATAGGATTGGTGTTTACTTCAAGCTCGCAAACTTGATTAAAGGAATAACACCGTTTTGTCTGCCAGGACGGGGTCCACGTACGTGTCATAGCTCTTGGTTAGAAACCCTTCGCAATATAGCATCGAGTTGAAATCAATGGCGATCTCGTGGTAGACTTCTAGTAGATTAATCTTCTCAACTTTATTTTCCTAGTTGGGTAGAGTTAGCTGCGAGTTATGGTTGTGTTCATGATGCAACACGGCAAACTGACTATCGAGGATCAAACCGCATTGAATATACATAGACATCAAAGTTAGATACGCGGCTCTTACCTCTAGCAGTCTCGCATACATTGAACTTGACTGGAAATGTCGGCTACACAATTTCTATGCAGTCACGACTCGGAAACCATAGTGTTAGTATCCGGTAATCATCGATTTTAAAAAAAGGTATCAGTTACTAACACAATAGCCATAGTGTTAGTATCCTTTACAGTCTCGGCATATATATTATATAGTGTGAGTTAGCATTGAATTCGCATTGTCGTTGACTTTAGATTATGTTAGCTTCACTATTACAGGTTTACACATTCGTCTAGGAGATTGTACCGTCCTATTATTCCACATTCTTCTACCAAATATACAGTGGTTAAAGGGCGTAATACCGGCTCCTACTGATGAGTCGCCAGTAAGCACGAAACGAATGTGCATGAGATAATACTTTCCGTTCATGCTGCCTTTGGTTTATCCTTCTGGTCACAACTGAACTAATTTGTTACTAGGTTCGCAAAACCTAATACATACTTGCATATATATTAGTTCTTCGCAACAAACAGTATTTAACGGACATAAACTGTTTGCAGCTTTCGCCACATATTCATATATAGGCAATACAATTTAACAATAATTGATTGCGCGTACTCTGATAATAATCATGGAAGGTTGAAACGCGTCAGTGCGTTGCGGCTGGCGGTTGTTTTGTTATGTTGTTCGACAACTGGTTAAATACAATGGGATTGGTGTTTACTTCAAGCTAGCAAACTTGATTTAAAGAAGAATGATGCTCATGTAGACGCAACCTTGGTAAACAAATTGTTGATATACTACTCGATTTGATTGTGGTTGACTTTTGATGTTTCTTCTGTGTATGCGAGACTGCTGGAGGTGAGAGCCGCATATCTAAATTTGATTTCCATATATATTCAATGCGGTTTGATCCTCAATAGTCAGTTTACCGTCGTACTCTGATGATGATCATGGAAGGTCGAAACGCGTCAGTGCGTTGCGGCTGGCGGTAGTTTTGTTATGTTGTTCAACGACTGGTTACATACAATGGGATTGGTGTTTACTTCAAGCTCGCAAACTTGATTTAAAGAATAGTCTGTCTTATCGGTACTCTTTTGTATTTTTTTATCATTGTTATCATCATCACCACCACTGGCTATACAACAGCCTTTAATAATTTATGCTTCACTGAAATATAATAACGAGACAAATAAAATCAAATGTTTTTTTGCTGTAATTGAAAATTAATATTGTTTAAAAATATTTAAATTTTAAAAAAGCATAAAATAGTTTAGACCAAGGAAAAATTTTGTAATTGAGAGTGATTTGTGAAGGAGATACTCAAAATTCATACATAGCTACTTATATAGTTAACATACAGGAAGCATACTTTTTTATGCATTATTATAACCAAATCAGTTTTTAGGCGAAGTGACATCGGCGATACAGCTTCTTTCCGATTTTCATTGTATGGTTTGATAAAATACGAATGAACTTTGCTCTAGTAAGAAAGTTGAGATTATTCTATTATAAATCTGCAACAAAATCGCCATTGAGCTCGGTTCGATGCCATATCACGCCGGGTTTCTAACCAAGAACTATGATGCGCATTTAGAGCCCATCCTGGTAGACGAACAGGTCCTTTACTAGCCAATTTTCTGTAGTCTAATTTAGCTAATTTTGCCATTATTCGGACCTGTCCACCTTGCTTCTTGCGCCCATCTTGCCCAGGATGAGGTTATAATGCTCTAATGGACAATAGAATTGAAGGCATGCGTAAAATATTATTGAACAGCGAAGTTGATAGAGTTTTACTTGTCTTCCTAAATCAAAGTGCTTGTCGGCCTCTCTAATAATACGTCTACGAATGGCAGCGTTGCTGGTTATCTATGTGGGCATTACTTTTCAAAAAAGATGGTGGACTGCCTGGAAGCGTCGAATATTCGGTGAAGTTATGTTAAAATGGGTTAAATTTGTGTGTCACTGGCGACTGGACATTTCCGCTGACTAGATTATCTGTGTATCTTGGGAAATAATTTTACTATACTGCTCGTAATTCCGCGCTTGTCGAGGTTCGTATATCAAGTCAATACAGTCGTAACTGCGACTAGAAAATCGAGGCCTTATTTTCTTTTGCATATAAAGTTGAATTTCTGTCGTATTTGGCAGTGAAACATTCTTTATTATGTTGATATAATTCTGTTTATTTTGGTGTGTTGATTTGCACATAAACGAGGTGCATTATTTAACAATACTTCTTTAGACGCATGTCAGATTACTGTGTTCAAACTATGACAAATTTGTATGTATCTAAGGGTTAAAAGGTAAATGTCTATTCATAACATTGACGCTTTCCACATTTTAATTATTTGTCGGTGAGTAGATGCGGTCGGGCCTACGAGAAGAATGGAGATTGGCGTAACGCAATCCACTATTACGAAATTGGATTGAAGATTTGTCAAGCCTATCCTGAACGATTTTGGAATCTTTCATTGCTGGCTGTTAAAGGTTAGTAGGGTGAATATTATGATTTTACTTTTAATTTGGCACAAAACTGACTCGGTGGTGTAATTCAGCAGATCCTCCTCGTTGTCTGTTAATTGTTTGTTGAGTTGCCCCTAGCCTTGGTCCGAAATTGGTGCATTATTTTTTTCCGTTCAGTCCTTCATTCGCATTTAACATTTTGCACACAGCAAATACCAACGTAATGTAAAACGTTTGATTCACATGCAATCAGAAGCATTTGTCAGTTTTTCCATTCTTTGTTGCAAATAACCAAAATAAATGCATCTGGATTGGGGATAAGGAATTTAGTAATAAATCAAGATCCCAAACTTGATTTAAGCAATTATCACCGCTCGTGCACTCAATGATCGTTTAGTAATGTGTTTTTCTCTTTTATAGCTTGTAGGGCATGCAAAATACACCATTGCTACAAAGTGTTATCCATTTGGCTACTTGCCAGCACGAGCTGATGCCACGACTCACATCAGCTCTATTTAGCAAAGTGATGCAAGACTAAATGGACGTTGCAATCTCCGAGATTCATGCGTATATGAAGTTGACTTTGCACCACACTTTAACGCACATTGGTCTAAACGTCTTCCCCGTCTATTTGCTTCGCATTAATTGAATTAGTGGCTTCGGTGAGTATTGTCGACTCCTACTGATCAGTCCCCAATAAGCACGACTTCCATACCCCGATGGGATTATACATATATGCCGAGATTATGTTATGCCTTCTTGTTCCTACATGGAATGAACTGGCTAGTTTTTTTGCTCTAATTTAGTCATTTTAAATTGGTTATTATTTCTTATTTCCTTTTTTGGAGCATTTAACCAAGAAAACGAGAAACGCAATAAATACTTATATTTATGTATTTATACATGCATATATATATATATATATATATATATATATAAAAGAGAGAGAGAGAGATGTATAGATTGAGAAATAAAAAGGGAGAGAGAGATTAAGAGTGAATGAAAGAGAAGGAGGAAGAGAAAAACGGAGGTAGAGGACAAGGAAGAGGAAGGAAAATTGAGAGAGAAAGAAAGAGAGACTAATATACCATGTCAAGATTTTTATTATTTATATTGCTATTATAGGATTTGTCTTTATTGATCGTTAAAAATGTACTTGTCAGATTTGTCGCGCCCGAGGCTCCAATCGAAGAACATTTGCTTCAATTTTTAAACGTCTATTATTTCATCAAGGCCGCCATCTTCATACAATTTTGAGTTATATACAAATTTATTCTTTGATTCGTCTCGGCTTCTGGTGGATTCTATCGGCATCGCCGTCAACCTAAAGTTCCAACTAGTCATCTACCATCTGTCATTATAAAACAGACGCCACGCCGCCCGGAAAAATGATATTCCAATGAATAATATAGGCAGGATTATTATTGTGTGCGTTTTGTTAGTATAGCAGATTACAAATTTAGTGTGTGTGTGTGTATATGGCGGTCCGCTACGTTTGTTACTACACAATATTTCCACGATTTACGCTCAGTTTCTCCATACAATTAGAACACATGACCAGGCTCAAGATAAATTATATGTCCGGATATAATTCAAGTTTATAATTTATGCAAAATAGTCATGCGAAACACATAAGTCCAGCCTTGTACAAAGAATTCCAAACCGTTTAATTTTATCATGTCCGCTCCTAATCAAAATTAGTTAACGAGTAAAAAACGAAAACTGTGAATAATTGAAGATTCAATTCTAGAAAAATTACATAATTACTGATAATGAAGAACATTCTTAATTTAACAATTCTAACACGTATAAACTTGACTGTAACACTGAAAACATGCCTCTGTACATGCAGTAATAAAAGTATCGAGCAATTGTATGCGTATGTATAGATCCACTTGTAGAGTAAGCCAGGCGCATTTATTCAGGTATGATCAGTTTTGCGGGATTTGTCTTTTGTATAGTGATTCAATATTATTTCTCGTGAACTAGTCATCAATGTATATCACGAACTAATTTTAAAGACATACAATTAATGGAGAAACTAATTTATATAGGATATGAGTATTAATGTGTATTTGGCTGAGAGACGATTTCGTTAGTGTAAACTCCGTATTCGGTCTTGTCAAAACGATAGAATAATACTCTATAGACTTTCAACAGTTTTTTAATCTCTCTGTCCATAACCGATTGGAAGCAGAATGGGATTAGGTGAACTGGGGGGCATGTGAGGAATACTGCAATATTGAAATAAAAATTTGTTGATCTTTCTATGCGTCCGGAACAGCAATTCAAATGATAGGCGTGTATGTTAATACATTAAGTATGCTTATAGTTATTCAATAAATGTCACTTGAGTAAAATACACATGTTTATAAGTAGTTGTGTGCGCAGAGAGGGGACAGGGATAAGTTTTTGTATACATTTGAGTATTAGAGACTAGGTATGAAGACCGGATATTAGGAAGACAATTAAAATACTTTTAGAATTAAAATAGATATAAATATATCTGTCTTGAATGAGAATACCACATTTGCCACAAGTTGTTTTTTACTCCTGTGCGTATTGTGTCAACTCTGAAGATGAGACTGGAAATGATGTCTCGATAAATTGGACAAATAACAATGGAAAATCTTGATCTAACGTATTTTCAGTCAATCAACTGATAAAATACTCAAAAAAGAAGGGACAAGTGAGAACCCATCAATCGAAGCCAATAAGCAGAGCAACTGAAAACGATAAAAATTGAAGATTTTACCGATCTAAGAGTGCTATTTATTGTCCCGCACAAGATAAATGCGGTCAAATCCACATACAATTAATGTTTTAAAAGTTAGTTGTCAATTTGTCTGCCTGTGGTTTTGGTTTTGTGAGCTTTGCTTGAATTGAATATTTACTATGTAATAATGAACTTGATCTGACAAGTATAAATGGAGCAGTTGGAACTAAAATTTTCAAAATGACGTATTGATTATTACTTGTATGTGTGACGTGCTTGCCATTGAAATAGGCCTCCATATCCGGGGGCCGAAATATTTAGCGAAATCATGAAAAAAGTGGATTCAAACAAATCGGAACGCAACCCGAGAATCAGGTAAATAAATAAAACGGAATTAGAGTTTATCGAATGTCAGAAAATTTGATTTAATGGATGGTTATCAACTTAACTAAATAATTTAAATAAGTGTTGCGAAAACGGAATAAATGTTATGCTCGTGACTTCATTCACATTGTGGAGCCGACATTCCAGTCAAATACAATATGCACGAATAGCATTTATGATTTCCCATACATTGAATATACCTTGCGAATTGTTTATAGTTAGTCAGCTTTTCGCCTTAGCTTTAATGATTACTTTCAGAAGTGGAAACACGCCAGTATAGCTTTCCTATGTGCGATTGGCTACAAAAAATTAAATGATGTTTATCTCCGCTCCACTAATGTTATTCAAATAATTTTTATTTCTTAATTTCCGGGCATTTGGTTAGGTTAACCTTAAGTGTCGTGGTTACCATCAATAGTATATTTATTCTACTCTTGTGCATTGTGTAGGCTGCTATTGGGCCTATACATCATTGCGGCCTCGTGACTGGGCCCTCGCCTCTTAGTAGATGCTCTGGATTCTCTATTCTGGTTTGCAGAAAACTAGCACGAATATAATTGTGTATTTGGTATGGCATAACTAGTTACATGTTAATTTAGTCTGAAAACTTGTTTTAAGTATGGTTATTTTGCTGTTTGAGCCTTTTGCAGATTTGCTGCAGCTAATCAGTTAGTTCATTTTGACTAAAGTTTATTAACTGTTCTTGGCGGTTATTTTAGAAACATGCTCTTATAACAGTATTTTTGCATCGTACATTGTCTAGTCGTACTATTGAGGTTTAGCAATCGCGATGCATACGCGTCAGTATGATTACATTTTTAGTTCATACTAACTTCGGCCCACCATTACAATTCCATACGGGGTAACTTGCTTCTAGGTACGCCATGCTGAATAATGTAAGTTAAAATGTATATGTTTACTATAATCAAGGTTGCGATCTTGATTATAGTAATTTGTATCACCGCCCGCTTAACCAATGCTCGTTTAACTATAGAAATGTATATATTTTTGTCTATAATATTGCAAATGTGCTGTTTTTTGTTATTTTCCATCTAGGTGTCGTTACACTGAAAATTTTACAGGCGAGGAATCAGCTCAAGGAAGGACTGCTAGGTGTAGCTGTGGATAACTGTGAATACGCACTTCGCTTTCTGTCTAGGTGCTTGTCTACCTGTTTTATTTGTTTTTATCTCTAGCGCCAGTATTCTTAAGCATGATTTTCTTGTTATTTTGATGAGTTCCTCGTGTTTTCTTTATTACTATAAGCATCATCGCCAACAAAGACGCGTCAGCATTTATTAACTAATGCTTCATTGTTGCCAATCTATGAGAATAAAATAAATAATAATTATGATGATAATAATTCGAAAACCTTTGTGGAAGGAAAGAAGGCTAGCCTATATGGAAAGATCAATCTAAGCAACAGGCAGAAACGACCTCGTCTAGACCTCTACGCAACACGTAAACTAGGTCAAGAGCG
>JAQBSW010010905.1:0-22193 GCA_029291075.1 Eudiplozoon nipponicum | reverse complement strand
CTACCGGAGGTGAGATCCGCATATCTTATTTTGCCTTTCATATATATGCACTGTGGTTTGATCTTCGCTAGTGAGTTTACCGTCGTACTCTGATGATGATCATGGAAGGTCGAAACGCGTCAGGTCGTTGCGACTGGTGGTAGTTTTGTTATGTTGTTCGATGACCGGTTAAATACAATGGGATTAGTGTTTACTTCAAGATGGCACACTTGAATTAAAGAATTGCTTTCACCACCCGCGCAATCAATTATTGTTTAATTTTATTTTCTACTATATATATATATATATATATATATATATAACAAAGGCTTCAAACAGCTTATGTTCGTAACTGCAAAGAAGTTGTGCAGCCGACATTTCCAGTTAAGTACAATTTATGCGGGACTACTAGAAGTGAGAGTCGCATATCTAATTTTACTTTCCATATGTATGCATTGCGATTTGATCCTCGCTAGCCAGTTTGCCGTCGTACTCTGATGATGACCACTGAAGGTCGAAACGCGTCAGCGAGTGCGACTGGAGGCAGTTTTGCTGTTTTTCGACGACCGGTTATATACAATGTGATTGGTGTTTACTTCAAACTCGCAATCTTGATTTAAATAAATACTCATCGTGCACACAGTTTCTCGTCGCTTATGTCAACGCCACAACAGAAGGGACAATAACCTAAGTCAACCAGAGCTGGTCTTTTGTGTCTATGAGCATTTCTAGACACTGCTACCCTAACTGACTTTCTCGGAATTTGCCTACGAATGCAATACCGGCCCTAATAATGGCCGTCAACAGTACGTAATCTCAGTCGTTTGACACATCAAAAGTTTGTAAACGCCGTGCGGAATTTACTTGAAGCTGAGGCGTTTTAGAAATAGATGACAGTCTTCTTGACTTGTTTTTATATTACAAAACTTTTGGCATAAATTACAATCGACTGTGTTTATTTTTCCTTTTTATTATCATGGGTGACAGTAAATTGACTGTAACACAACTTCATTTTTACTCTGGTTCTGATTCTTTCTTAAAGTCGAGGTCTAGTAGGAATATTTCGTTGGAAAGCAAAAATATTTTGAGGGAAGTTTTTTTTTATCTATTACGTGCAAAACTGCGAAACTATAATAACTGTACACAACTGTGATCTCCTCGTTTTTTTGTGCCAGACTGGAATGTGGACGCTAATATTTTTTTTTATTACGTGAAATACATTATTTTATTGACTGTTCGAAACTGGTGAACTGTGAAATATGATTTTGTGGAAAAACATAATTTCATCTGTTTTCTGTGTGCTTCAATTCTGATTCCTTCAGTTTTATCTGTGAAAGCAGATTTTCATTTCGTCAGTTTTCTGCATTCTACATCCCGTCAATTTCAACTGTGTAAGCAGACATTGGTAAGTGTTTTCTTGCACGTCTTTCTACACATTCATCTTGCTTATAAATTTATGCTTTTAAAATCCTGTAAGATTGTTAGAACGTCAGGGAAAATATAGATATTGATGTTCAATACCATTTCCCCATGTAATGTGGTGTCTGTTCAGTAATGACAGATTGGGCATGGTTAGTTGGAACTTTGGGTCTAAATGGATACCATAGGAGCTGCACCTAAAGGAAAAATTGACTAACCAAGTTACATTAGTTAGTATATAACTGAAAATTGTGTGTAGTGTAGTGTGCAGGCAGGATAGCTCAGTGGTTAGAGCACCAGATTCCGAAGCAGACGTGCCCAGGTTCGTATCCTGTCCGCGGCAAATTCTGGCCAGTACTTGATGAGTTCCCAATAAGGACGAAACCGGTCTACTGGATGAATTGCCTTTTCTACACTATACAATTCTTAGTTTATACTGACATATGTAAGTAATTAATGGGTCAGGTGTTTATATCAAGACCGCAACCTTGATTATAATAATTGTTATCACCACCCGCGCAACCAATGTTCGTTTAATTATATAAATGTTCATTTTAATACCACTTCCCCATGTAATGTGGTGTCTGTTCAGTAATGACAGATTGGGCATGGTTAGTTGGAACTTTGGGTCTAAATGGATGCCATATGAGCTCCACCTAAAGGAAAAATTGACTAACCAAGTTACATTAGTTAGTATATAACTGAAAATTGTGTGTAGTGTAGTGTGCGGCAGGACAGCTCAGTGGTTAGAGCACCAGATTCCGAAGCAGACGTGCCCAGGTTCGTATCCTGTCCGCGGCAAATTCTGGCCAGTACTTGATGAGTTCCCAATAAGGACGAAACCGGTCTACTGGATGAATTGCCTTTTCTACACTATACAATTCTTAGTTTATACTGACATATGTAAGTAATTAATGGGTCAGGTGTTTATATCAAGACCGCAACCTTGATTATAATAATTGTTATCACCACCCGCGCAACCAATGTTCGTTTAATTATATAAATGTTCATTTCAATACCATTTCCCCATGTAATGTGGTGTCTGTTCAGTAATGACAGATTGGGCATGGTTAGTTGGAACTTTGGGTCTAAATGGATGCCATAGGAGCTCCACCTAAAGGAAAAATTGACTAACCAAGTTACATTAGTTAGTATATAACTGAAAATTGTGTGTAGTGTAGTGTGCGGCAGGATAGCTCAGTGGTTAGAGCACCAGATTCCGAAGCAGACGTGCCCAGGTTCGTATCCTGTCCGCGGCAAATTCTGGCCAGTACTTGATGAGTTCCCAATAAGGACGAAACCGGTCTACTGGATGAATTGCCTTTTCTACACTATACAATTCTTAGTTTATACTGACATATGTAAGTAATTAATGGGTCAGGTGTTTATATCAAGACCGCAACCTTGATTATAATAATTGTTATCACCACCCGCGCAACCAATGTTCGTTTAATTGATGTTCCTGTTTGAGATAGCGAGCTATAATTTATGCGAGTAGACTCCGCTTTCTCCTCGTATCCAGATTACGCAGTCATCAAAAACTGTCAAAGTTTTTTGCTTAACAACCTTCTGAATTGCAGCGACGGATTTATCCAAAGCTTGAGGCCATTAGGAAGCTACCTAATCTCATTTTGTGCCTAAAAAATGTATTAGAATCCTTGCTGAGGCCCTCAGAATCTAATCAAATAATAAATAAATACACACAGTTAGACATGCCAAAAATTGGCCCCATCGAGATTTTAAGGGAATTATGGAAACGTTGGTATAAAACCAATATTTCTGACAATGAGACTAAGGTTGTTTTTCTTAACAATCTTCCAAAATCATTAAAACTATTTGCCAGACAGCTTCCCTACGCTCTCTCAATAGATGACTTATCTAAGAGATGTGAGTTAGAATTTAGGGATTTGAAACCTATGGTGAATCCGTCATCCTTTTGTCCACCCCCACAGGATGATAGGCTCTCGTCTTTAGAGAGGACAGTAGCGAACATGGCTAAAGTTCTAGAAGGAATGGTCATAGCGAAATCCGAGCTCTTTGAGGTGAATGCTCGACCAAAGTTCATGCCCAAAGCTAATTATAACGGTAGGCGGCGATCGAGATCCCCGCAATCATTTAACAGATATGCCCCAAAGAACTGGTGCTATAATCACCAGAAGTTTTTTATTCATGTCAAGTCTGTCTCTGTCGTTCCGAAGAATTTCCGAATGAGTGTCAATTTCCACTGTTGACAGGAAAGATGACAGAACACAGGCACAGTGGTGCATCAGGTTCGGGAAACGTCTGTCGCAGAAAGTAGAAAACCGTACTTTCTGCGCATCAACGGCATCAACAGCGCCACCGGGAACAAACCAACTACAATCCGACACTACTGTCGACTCTTTCCGTCTACGCCAAACTTGACACATAGAGAGCCAAACAGACAACGCCGGTCGCAATCACCAGCCTACTTGTTTGCATAACCCGTCCAAACAGCCCAACGAACTTCTGCACCTACTTGATTTCAGAACCGGCGAAGAATTCATCGTAGACACAGGTGTAGCAGTCTCAGTTCTCAAGAGTGATTCAATCGCCGAGATGTCGCTAGGCGTTCTACTCGCAATAGCTGCAGGCGAGCCCATACCTACTTATGGCTGTCGGTATCGCACACTCAATGTAGATTTAAGGCGTGAATTTTCTCACAACTTCACCATTGCAAAGGTCTCACACAATATAATAGGCCTTGATTTTTTTTGAAAGTTTGACTCATTGTTGATCTTGCTAATCAAAATATCATCGACCCCTCCACCGAACTTGAGCATAGTTTTTGGACACTTGCCTCCGAGCGTTTGGAGTTACAAGTCATTCAGCCAACCCAAGTGCATCATTCAGGCGAGATATTAGCAGCTCTTCAAAAATACAAGTTGCTTTCGATCTTAACAAGTCAGAGCTACGAGTCTCCAACACGATGCACTATATCGTAACAGAAGAACAACCTATTGCACTCAGGAAGCGATCACTGGCCCCTGCTAAACTGAAAGCTGCCCAAAAGGAATTCTCAAGGCGTTTGGAAGAGGGAATCATCAGACCATCGAAAAATTCATGGGCGTCACCACTGCACTAAGTCTTCAAAACAAACTGATCGTACAGAGCCTGCGGAGATTACCGTAAGCTAAATTCAGTGACAAAATCTGATGCATATCCTATTCTAAATATTATCACCAAACTAGAAATCCTCAACGTCAGCAATTTCTTATCAGTGATTGACCTCAGACAAGTCTACCATCACATTCCGGTAGCACCAGAAGATATTGAAAAGACTGCAGTCATCACCCCATTTTACCTTTTCGAATATCTTAACATGCTTTTTGGACTTAAGTTTGCTACAAAGGCAGTTTAAAGATTCATGGACTACATACTTCGCGACGATGCCGGTTATTGTATGTCGAATCTCGATGACATAATGTTATTCAGTCCAAACTTAGAATCTCATGCCAAGCATCTACTAAATGTCCTCTCACGCTTATCCAACCACGGACTTAAGATCAACTGTGACAAGACGCAGATTGCAACTACATCGGTGGACATATTAAGGCATCTTATCACGCCACAAGGTATTAAACCATTGCGTCAAAGGCGAGTTCAATCAGGAATATCAAGTCACCGAAGACTGTTAGCGAGTTGCAGAAAATTCTGGGAGTACTAAACTACTATCGCAGGTTCCTCCCAGGCCTTTCAAGACAAGTTTATTCTTTGTGCAGGCACTTGCGGAATCAAAAAATACTTAGCAAGAATTCCATCATTATTTGATCATCCGTAGACGAGTAATTACTTCGTATCTCCATCAACACGTTAGCAAATGCTACAATGCTAACGCATCCAGATTTTCAACAACCACTTCTACTCACGAAAGATGCTTCTGAGTTTGCTATTGGAGCCACTTTAGAACAAGAGATCCACGGAGTTTGGAAGTCTATCAGTTTTTACTCGCGTACTCTTCAACCATAAGAAACGAGATACGACACTTTCGGTCGAGAACTCCTTGCCATCCACGACGCAGTTATTTTCACAGATTATTCACCATTAGCAGCGCACTTTGAAACGCGACTTCAACTGTCGCAAAGTATTCTGCTAGTGTAGAGAGACAGCTGTCACGTTTGAGTGAATGACAATTTGACATCTTTCATGTTAAGGGCGAATGAAACATCATTTCAGACTCACTTTTCAGACCAGATGTCTCGCTACGACCGCCTTTGGCTTCGCCATTCCAAGTCAACTCCGTTACTATCATTGAACCTGCAATAACACCATCCCATTTGCAAACAGAACAGCGCGGTGACACTTATATTTAAAGAATAGTAACTCGTCATCCAACCAAAATCGCATGCGGACTCTTGGAACGTTTACATATTGTTTAGTTCACGAGTGCGCAGCCCAACAAGTCATTTCTGCCGACCAGCGTTCAGAGATATGTTTTAGATTCAATTCACTCAATTTCTCACCCAGGAAGCAAGGCGGCTGACCGACTTCTTATAGATCGTTTCTGGGTTCACAGGCTCGGGCAGAATGCTATACCATGGGTCTCCAAGGGTGCCATTTTTAGAAAACAAAACCACATCACACACTCGTTCTAAGTTGCATCATTTCCTAACTACTTCTCGTCTAGAAATTGTCCACATCGACATAGTTCATTTGACAAAGTTTCAAGGTTTCAGCTACCTTCTAATTATGATTGATAGATTTACTCGATGGCCTGTGGTATTACCACTGGGCACCATTTCTGCAGACGGAGTTTCTAACGGTTTTATCTCTGCATGGATATCCTATTATGGTGTTCCGAATGAGGTCAACACTGACAGAGGCACATGCATCTCATCGGATCGTTTCAAAGCCACCTTGTGGTTCATGGGATGCAGCTTACGCCAGACAACTGCCTACCATCCACAATCTAACGGTATAGTAGAGAGAATGCATAGGGAACTCAAAGCTGCTTTAGCATCCTCGTCCATCATTGGAAACTGGATCGATGCACTACCTTTAGTTCAGCTGGCCAAGCGTTCCCGTACTCGTGAATCCATTAAAACGTCAGCGTCACAACTACGCCTGCATAGTCAGCTCCCAGGTATACTACCCACACAGGATGACCCACAAGACGAAGCTACCCGCCTCTGACTTCATTTCCGTAACATATTTGAATAGCAGCCGAGACATACGCCTCGTTCAGTCTTCGTTCACCCGCAGCTCCACAGCTGAAAGAGAGTACTCGTTTGCAACAACACTGCCGTTGCACCACTACAACCAAAGTATCGCGGTCCTTACCCGATTTTGCTCAGACAGCCAAAATACTTCATTATCATGTAAGGCGCGACACCTACATGAGAAAGCATAAACAGGTTGAAACCGTTTATCGAACCGACTGATCCTGGGAGCATATAACCTTCTACACACGCCTCAGGCTCTATTTGCCTACAATCTCAACCTAGCTAAAGATTGCTATACATAACGCGTAACTGATATTTTTTATCATTAATCTTTCGTTATTCTTTGTATCAAATTTTTAACTGTATGAACACCATTTGTGCCCTATGTCACGCAACGTGACCCCTTTGAATCTACATGATTCATTTTTCTTCGCATACTCACTTGCCTCACGTAGAATAACCAGCTTTTCTTAGCTTACAATTGTGTAGCATTTTTGAACAGGTCTTTCAAATTATTCCGTCTCTGTGGCAATGTTCGAGTACACTTTTTGACATTACCCTTTGCTTTTTATGTATATATTTTTACATTGTAACGTGTGGCTCAAACCTGAGCTCACATTGCATATTTTAGTATGACCAGCTACAAAGAGCTAACGCATTTTTTATCAACACTAAGTAATTATCGGCCTCATATCATGGTACAAACCACTTTCAATGCATAGCTCAACCTCATCATTTGCGCAGTAACCACTTTACGAATATCATGACCACAATGTCGAGCACACACTAGCTCTTCTGGTCGTATTCAATAATATTGACGGCGATCCAGCCTGCCTACCTTGAAATCCTCACGCTACGGCTCCCAAACATTACACTGCTCTATTTTGCATCACGCGGTATGACCGGTCACTACAGTTAACAATTTGTGTACCAATTCCTAGTGGTTATTTTGCATCATATCATTGTTGAAGCAACTAACAAGCATAATTCAATCCAGCATTTACGTATATTTTTTATAGCTATGGGCAGAATAAAAACCAGTTGCTTATCTTCTTTTGAACTCTGCCCTACATTTATTTTCAAACCTTGCCGAGAGGAATGCTTTTCCTATTTTTTCAGAGAGGAAAATAACGGTGGGCTCAAGAACGATTCGCCGACATATTGAATAAACGAAATTCAAATGTAATTTACGCGGCACCGTTTAAAACAAACGAAATTTGCCATTAACCAATGGCGTACGAGCTTCTGATTTCAAAGGTATATAAGCACAGTGCATTCACCATGCTAGACAGTATTCACTTTTGATTTCTGCTGTACACTACGTGTGTGCTGTCTCCCGTCATACTGATTTTTTACCTACGCTGTCTT
Source organism: Eudiplozoon nipponicum (assembly GCA_029291075.1). NCBI lineage: Eukaryota > Metazoa > Platyhelminthes > Monogenea > Mazocraeidea > Diplozoidae > Eudiplozoon > Eudiplozoon nipponicum. The sequence goes on along the minus strand of JAQBSW010010905.1, from coordinate 14,247 downwards.
CTGGACTTGCTTCACATTCAAAGACCTCTAGTCACGCCAGCCTTGTTGCTGCACAATTCGTGAGACGGAGCAACATCTACTGGTTGGATCTTTACATGTGTCAGTCACTACGGTGTTGTCATAGATCTTCAACGAGACAATACTCAGCCTTCACACCGTCTCTCGCGGCTGATGTCAACGCCACAACAAAAGGAACATTAGCCAGTCAACCAGTGCCGGTCTCAAGTGTCTAGGAGTATTTCTAGACGCTGCTACACTAACTAACGTTCTCGGCAAGTAAATGCCGTGCGACGTTACAAAATAGTTAAAGGTTCATATAATACGATTCAGTTACTGTGTGTGTGGTCCTGATAAGGGCCGGTTAAATGTATTGTGCTGCGTTACTAAAACAACAAAATAAGGTTTCGGAAAGGGAAATTAACGTTGGTGGTTCTTACCAGGACAAGGGATATTGTCTAAGGGCAGTGTGTGAATTTAAAGATGTCCTTCTAGACACTACTTCTTTGTGTTCTGTCCGTATGTTGGAGGATCCACATGAATAAGTAGTATTGTAAAGAAGGATTTGTTAGTTGCAACTCGAAGGCCTTGACTAGTCTTGGTGAAGGCCTGCGGCAACATCTACATGGCTACAACTCGTATTACTTGTAAACGCCGCGGCTGCAAGCAAATGCCGTGCGACATTACAAAATGGTTAAAGGCTATAGATAATGAGAAACAATTACTGTGAGTGGCCATTATCAGGGCCGGGTTTGGTGTTCTCCGGCAAATGCCGAGAAAGTTTGGAAGTGTTGAAGCGTCTAAAAAGATTCCTGGACACTTGAGGCCGGCTCTGGTTGACTGACTGTTGTTCCGTCGTGTAGATTCACCAGGATAAGAGAGGCGAGTTTATGTGTGAAGGCTCAGAATTGTCTTGTTGAAGATCTGCGGCAACACCGTGGTGTCTGTCACACGTAGAAGTTCGATTAATAGATAGTAGACAACGTATGACTATTTGTGCAGCAACAAGAAGATTGGCGTGACTGAAATCTAAGAGACTATGTGACACAGCGTGATAAATGCAAGTCCAGAAGTCTCTAGGCCAACTGTCAAGTAGGGAGAGCGACAACAATCACGAGTAGCGCACCGGACAAAATGTCAACCATGTGTGTAGATGCATGGTAAATGCACCTTGCTTATATAGATTTGCAAGCGCAATGTCGCACGCCATTGACCAATGGCATATTTCGCTTGTTTTAATTGGTACCAAGTAAAAGAATTTTGAATTTCATTTAGGCAATATGTCAGCAAATTGATCTGAGCCGTTTCAGGCAGCGTGTGGATTTAAAGAAGTCCTTTTAGACACTAGATCTTTGTTTTTTTTCCTTTGGTGGGTGATACATTTGGCGGATGCACTTGAACAATTAGAATTGCTAAATCAGGGTGTGTTAGTCGCTGTTCGAAGGCTATGAGTAGTCTTGTTGAAGGTCCGCGACAACGCCGAAATGGCAATCACTCGAAGAAAACAAATTAGTATATGATCGATTACGTATAACTGGATGTGCCGCAACAAGAAGATTGGTGTAACTGAAGACTAGCCAAATATTTGACACAGTGTAGTAAACGCAAGCAGAACTATTGGCGTAGATAGTCAGTGCAGCAGAGAAAGCAAGCACAGATAGTGAGCAGAGCATAACGTTTTGCGTGGTAGTTGCATCGCGCTTATATAGATGCGAAGCTGCACTTAATTTGTCAAAGGTATTTTGCGTGTTATCAATGGTGCAGTATATTAATGTTTTAATTTTAATTTTGAAAATATGTCGCCGAATACATTTGAGCCATTACAAGACGATGAAAATTTAATCTCAAATTTTGTAAAGTGGAATATAAAAGAATAGAATAGAAAATCTTCATTTGGATTCAAACCACGCAGGTTCCATCAAATAGATAATATTATTGTAAAATGAACAATATAAAAAAGATATCACTTCACATAAATATCAGCATTTAGTCTCATATAGATAAGTAGTTCTCTCTATTTATAATGTACAATATATCAACATCTGAAAATTCGGCTGTAATAATTATTATGATATAGGAAAAAGAACGGTCTTATAAGTTAATCGCATTTGTACATTCATCATCGAAATAGGAAAAATTAAGGTATAATTCGAGTATAGCCTTACGCAAAATATGATAATCATGACTAGAAATTGATTATATGTATTAATGACTAATATGATGATATACTGCATTGTAACGCGCGGCTCAGCTTTACAACCCAAAGAAGCTCTATTTTGACAAATATAGTTCTCTTTAAGTTAACATAATACTAATTCTGGTTTACACAATATTTTCTCTTAACTGTTGATTTTAGCAGAATCTCTGTTGGTTTCAAGCAACAGTTTTGGTGGGATTTCTTGAACAGCAAATTTAATTGAAATTAATATATATATATATATATATATATATATATATATATATATATATATATATATATATAATATATATACGTTTTGTCGGGTGGAACGCAACGACCGGAGAGAGCGTGCTTGTGGTTTTCAACATTTTTCTCTACTTTCGAAGGATTTCGGGTTTTATTTTGTTTTTATTTTTTTCAGATTCTCGGGATTTCTTGTCTGATTTCTTCTCCAGGATACTCCAGGAATCTACCTACACATTATTTTGGAATCTACCTTCAGTTATCACGGATCTATTTCTAGCCCACCCGATTTTTCCGTTTATTTCTACATTTTAATACCTATTCTTTTTTTTTCGCTCAGCAATACTCTTTCTTTTCCTCTCTTTTACCGTAAACAATATTAATTATACTCTTCTATCTATCTCCATCATGAACCAACTTTCGTCGCCAGCCCCCATCTCCCCGCTCCTCACCCAAAAGATTATCTCCAATATTTCTGATCTCCAACAGCAAATGGCGGATATCACAGGATTACTTGGAGCACTGACTGGCAACCTTTCAGTCTCCTCCGTTCAGCCCCATTTGTTGCGTCAAGCAGATACGTTTCTGAATGGGGTAGCCAGGGAGGTTGCCCTGCGAAACCACAACAAGCGAAACCTCTTTCTCTGGTCTCCGCGCTCCCCTCTCTCAAAGGACGATCTGGCCTCAGATCTCATCCGTCAAATAGGGGAAAACTTCAGCCAACTAAAAGAGATCTCCTCGGGAAAGGGCCGAGCCTTCATCCTCTCCTCACACAAAAGACTGTCCGACGATGAGGTTCGTCATCTCAAACTACATTCGCCCATCTTATCATCCGGACAAGTCAAACTCAAACGAGACTACACTCTGCTACAGAGGACTCTTGAGAAAGCACATACTCACACACCGGACACCACCCCTCCTCCAGCTCCTCACGCCTTTCCGGGCTGGAGCAATCCTAAGAAAAGCCGTTCAGTTCACGGCGGACTCCTTGGTGACGCACCTTCCTCCAGTCCACCCCCACTCACACCTTCCCGATTTGAAGGCCTTCCCCTCACCTTTAGCCCTTACTCCGCAACCAGTCCCCCTACACTATCTCAAGCTTTACCACGTCGTCGTGGCCGACCACGCCGCGCTAAGCCTCATAATAACGCACCTTCTCTCCCAAACCCGTCCACCAGGTCTACATCCCCTCGAAAGGTTACCTTTGTGACAGATGCTATGAATCAGAAACCGAAAAAACGTAAGTCTACGAAGACCAAGCAAAACTTCGACCCAGCCCCATCAAATTCATCTCCCCCTACTGAATCCACCATCGTCCCCACCCTGGACAGTTCCGCCCCAGCTCCTGATCTTTCTCCGTCCTTGCTCGCCCCCCCCAACGCACCTTCCGAGTGCCCCCTCGAACCCAGATATCTCGCCCCCCTCTTGCTTTCAAACCCTACAACTGCCTCACCCACCTGATAAACGAGGGACAACAACAGAAATCCAAATCGACTCTGACCACTCTATCCTTGTCAACAAGCGGTCTGTCACCCTCATCAGCCCTAGATCTCGCTCAACCCGCCAGCGGAAAGCCCCCGCACGCTTCTCCTCTCCGATCTAACCATCCCTCTCTCAAAGCGCTCTCAGCAATCCTCATCAACTGCAGGTCACTTACGCCTAAAATTAATCAACTACGAGCCTTTCTGTCCTCTAACGAGATTGACATATGCGTTCTTGTTGAGACTTGGCTGTCCCCTTCCATCCATAGTGATGACCTTTTCCTCATTCATGGTTACACGTTCCTTCGTAGCGACAGAACTGTCGGTCGCGGAGGCGGACTAGCTGCCTATGTCCGATCCCTTCTTATGCCCAAACGCTTATCGACATCGAACTCTCAAGGTTTGGAATTTTTCTCGTTTCAGCTACAAATCCTTAACCAAAGCATATCTACCTGCGTTGTCTACAGACCCCCTAATATCTCACTCATCGACGACACTCGCGGGGCCCAACTCCTTTCCACTCTTTTCTCTTTACACTCTGATCGGTACGTCGTTGTGGGTGATCTCAACCTCCCCACGACTAACTGGCATAATCTAGCTTCCGAAAATCACCCACTGCTTCGACTCTTTGCGGATAACCTGCTACACCAATTCGTGCATTTTCCTACCCGAGGGAACAACCAACTGGATTGTGTTCTCTCCAATAACGAGGTGACCGATGTTCGCTCTCGGGAAATCTTCCCCAATCTTGATCACTGTCAGGTATCCTTCCTCTTACCTCTCTTATCCTTCACCCTCGAGAAGACACCCAATCTTTCAGACGATTCACCAACTGGGACGAGTTCCGCCGACTCTGTGACACAGTTAACTGGAGGAACCTCTTTCTCCCAAACAACCTCTCCTCGTGCTTCTCCGAAGTCCATAACATCCTATCCTCCCACTATAACTCCGCCACCTCTATTCAACAAGTATACTCGACGAATAAGATGAACACTCTGTTTAAGGCACGTGACAACCTCGCACGCAACTCTCGACTACGCACATCGTCACTGGCTCGCGCCCTCGCTCTGAGACGCATTGATGGGCTCCTTAAACAGGCTATCAACAAACAAGCGCTCCACGTCGAAAAACGCATCCGCTCAGCTCCTAACCCCCGGGCAAAGTTCGCCATCATCAAACACCAATTGTTGCAAAAACCCAAAACCTCGTATATCAACTTCTCTCAGTCAGACGACCTCTGCTTCGCTAACGATTATCTGACTCATCTTCTCGACTCATTTTCCTCTCCCACTCCGCCTATTGAGATGGTAGACAACGGAGACTCCGAGAACCTTCGCTGGTTATACGTCTCTCCGGCTTCCGTCGCCCAAGCAGTTAAAGACATTAAATCTAAACACCAATTTGATCAATACGGTGTTTCAGTCAGCATGATTGCGCTGCTTGGCTGGAACGTCTTCTCTCTACTTGCAGATGTTATTAATCATTGTGTCGAAACCATCTATCTTCCCTCAGACTGGCTTTGCTCGACGATCTCTCCCATCCCCAAAAACGGCTCTTCCTCGACCTCATCATTAAAAGATCTCCGCCCCATTACTATCGTACCTTCTTTCACCAAAATCTTCGACAGGATCCTATACAACCTAATCTACCCTTTCATTAAGTCCCATGAAAACTTCTACCTCCTTGATGATCAACATGGATTCCTGAACGGCCGCTCATCTTCCACCAACTTAGTTAGTATTCTCGATCATTGCTACTCTTCTTTCTCTAAAGGGCTTCAGTGCACTCTCCTCTTCCTAGATATATCCAAGGCTTTTGACTCGCTGTCATTTTCAGCAATTGAATCTGCCTTAATGAGGAGCGGTATATGCGGCAATGTTCTCAATCTTATCAGCTATTATCTTCGGAATCGATATACAAGAGTAAAAATTGGCAGCAGTCTCTCGAGGCCAACCCATGTCCGATCCGGTGTTACCCAGGGCTCTGTACTTGGTCCCATTCTCTTCAACCTTGCACTCGCACACATACAGGTTGAAGACACTCTTTTCAAGCTGTTCAAATATACAGATGATATGGTCATCGTATTCAGCAACCCCACAACTTCCAACCCTTCCTCATCCCTTATATCGGAGCTCCTATCCTCGCTCCACTTGCAGCTCAGCGAAATCGGACTCAAACTAAATCCCACCAAAACCCGCTTAATGAGACTCTCGTCTGATCCATTCTGCTCCATCCCGGCTGCCAACTACCCCCTCGACATAGAAATAATAGATTCGGCCAAACATCTCGGCATTCAATTCTCAAAATCCCTAGACTTCTCCCCACACCTTACACGTACTACTTCCACACTCTTCAAATGGGCCTGTCTGATCTGTTTTAAGACTAACAATCCCACTCTCCAACTCACATTATTCAAGGTCTACGTTCTGCCCCCCATTTCCTACGCCAGCGAATTCTACTGTCCTCTCACTCACGCCTCCTCGTACACCATTGAACAGGTATCCTCCAGATTTCTTAAGCGAGTCTTCCCGAACTGCCAAAACCACAGGGAACGCCTACTTCTAGCTAACCTCCTTCCGCTTTGGTTCACACGTCACCTTCGAGTCATTTCTTTTATCCATAAGATCTCAACCTCCTTACCACTCTCCAACTTTGCCCACCCAAATCACCACTACGCCACACGTTCTAGTAACTCTTCTATCCAAGCCTACCATACCCCCACCATATTTAAAAAAAATCTATCTCTTCTCCAAAGCCACTAATGTCTTCAACGCTCTCCCCACAGACATAAAACTCCTACCCAGCACGAATTCAAAAAGGCAGCCCATCAGTACTTCTTCAACAAATTTCTTTGTGATACGACCGATTGGAAACGAAACTGGTTCCTTCTCAATCCATAACATTTACTCCACCCTATCTTCTTACCTCTCTTGTCTTATTCTTTTCTTCAAGATTCACTAATACCACCTCTCAGCCCATTCCTAACCCCATTATATCCACGTTGCGGATACTCTACTACGTTTTGCTCATCCAACTCTTTTCTTTCTTTCTTGTTTCAGCGGAGGACCGGAAACCCAACAGCCCTACCGATTCACCAACGGTTCGCTTCGGACTTCGACTCTCCCTGGTCTTATTTCAATCTCGATCACGTTCTACAGATGCCTGCGATCCTTGCAAGACTCGCTCGCCTCAATCCTGCCGACTCCATCAATTCATTCGTCACGACAACGGACTCCAACGGTCGACGTCTACCTCCGGGCCGCCATCTTTTTTATCTTCATCTTCGTTTTCGATCTCACATTCACCTTGAAGATCTGATACTTCACGGACTATCTCCAATTGATCTTGTCTAGTCAAATGGAACTTCGCTTATATATATATTTATTTTTCACCAGATTGAACTATCTTGTTGTTAATGATAACTTTTCCCCTCCCCAACCCCTCCCCCTGCTATTAAATACTTTGCTAGTCACATTTCCACTCACCTCCACATATCCTACCCTTGATTTGCTATTTCAATGATTGGGCCAGTTGGCCTTTGATGCCAAATAAATGTATTATTATTATTATTAATAGGGTCTTGTTAAATAAAAAACACACCCGCATGCATTACGCCGGTAGCATACAGTGGATTATTGTGTAATAACGCTCAAAACCTGGATTTATATTTTGTGCGCACTTCATCATTTATCAGTGAATCTAAACTTTACTCCTAAGGCATTCTGGATTTATATTTTGTTTGCTCTTCATCAATTATCAGTGAATCTAAACTATACTCCTAAGACATTCTGGATTTATATTTTGTGTGCTCTTCATCAATTATCAGTGACTCTAAACTATACTCCTAAGACATTCTGGATTTTTCTTTTGTGTGCTCTTCATCAATTATCAGTGAATCAAAATGATACTCCTAAAAGATTCTGGATTTATATATCTTGAACAATTTCTCATTTACACAAAATGTCAATTTTGCCGAGACATTCTGGATTTATATTTTATGTTTATTGTGACTACTTTTATACGACTTTCACCTTTGCTTTGCAACATTGTGTTCAATGAAAGAATGATACCTCGACTTCGCCTTCTCACATCACTCTTCGTTAAAAGGTCAGGGAGTAATCAAGAACACGGATCTTAACAACAGCTTCCAGGCATATGTAGGAATCGTATAGCATCACTAAATAGACAGCTAGCCAACAGAACCTCTTACGTTAACCACAGAACCTATTACAACATCCGAGGCATCTGTAATTAGCTCGAAAGGTTTCTCCAAATCTACAGTTGCTAATGTGTTTATGTCACTTTGCAATTGGTGAAATTCTGACAAAGCAACTTGTTGCTTGTGTTGTGCCAATGGTTGAGCCTTTGGTGAACAAGGCAATGGAGCCACCAATTCTATTTGGTGTTCTACTCCTTTCTTCAATCCTTTACTTTTGGCACTGAAAGGCTGAAACACTGCTAGGTGCTTCTCAATGATATCGGCAAAGTCATGTGCGACCGGTGGACGGGGTAAGAGAACTGTTCTAACTGCCGACGTGTTAGACTCAGTAGGTGTTGACATCCCTACGCCTTCTGTGATAGTCCTACTTTTGGGGTCTAGGGTCAGTTTGAAATGTGTCAAGAAATCCATGCCAATGATATGGTCCTTGACATCGGCTACTATAAAATTCCATCTAAAGGAAGATTTCTGGCCTAACGTTACCGACATTTCTTTCCTCCATTTCACTCCTATCGGACTACCGTTAGCGTCCCACAGTTGATAATCAAATGTGGGGCAATCTGCTTCCACCACCTCTGACCTAACTATGCTTACCTCAGCACCCGTATCAATGAGAAATTCTAATCCAGATAATTCATCTTTCATAAGGAATTTGTTGCTGGATAATCCGGCAATGTTTTCCAGATCTCCACTTAGTAAGAATCGGACTCTCTTGCCTTCTGCATCGGTGTCGCACTTTTAACCTTTGCCTTAAGTATTCCTTTTAAAGCCATATCTGGGAGCCTTTGCAGAGGAACCCCGCCTACGGCTCCTACTAGCGTGGGTTTTATTCTTTTTCCCGGTGATGGATTTTTCTCTACCGGTTTAGTGCTTCCTTTCTATCTAGGTCCACCTAATCGCGGGTAAATACAATTCTCACCTTGGCACTTTGCACTTCGTCCGTACTCGTAATGTTCCTTACACCATCCGCGTGGCCCTTCGAAGCGTTGACGCAAGTGACTCCCTCGATGTCTAGTATATCTATCCTGACTCTGAAGTTGCGAAATTTCTCGACGTATACTAGCAACTTCTCTACATATGAAACGCAAGGTTTCTTGTATAGTCAGGTTGTTTTCGGCACCTGCCCTGACTGGTTTCACCATGACAGAATCTGCTATTACAGCATGTACTTGTGGTTCCTGCCATTTATACACACCGTCTAACCCTCTGAGTTTTGTTGGCCAATCAATTTTCATAGTTTAAAATAATTCCAATATGGTTCTAAGCCTAGTTGGCAGCTCAGCTCTGAAAATTGAGTTAATCACATCTCTGGATATATTTAACCTGGAAGCTTTTGTGCAAAAGCGTTCGTAAAATTCGGATGGTAATGGACGTTCCATTTTTTCTAAGCGTAATAATTCGCACATTTGCGCCGATCTTCCGGGCTGATATCTCTTTTGAATTTCAGCCATTAGTAACTCAAATGTATTGTACGGTTTTCTTCCACAGTTCTGTATCTGAAATTTTCCAAAGCATTTCGGAAATTTTCAGGCAATGCCATCCATGCTGCAACAAATTTCTCCATAGGATTTACAATATTATAAACGCTAAATATCATTTTGGCATCTCCGACCCAACTTGAATGTTTTTCAGATTTATACTGCGGTAGACTTAATATTCTTGGACTGGCACGGTCGCCAATTTTTTAGAAGCTCCTAACCTATTGGTGCTTGAGAACCCCATAGATGCCAGATCGTTTGTATTCCTAAAATTTACAGTAGTTTCTGATCAGATGCAATATCTTGCGCTAGCTTGCTAGTGTCCTCAAATTTAAGATCTGCATTCATTTTTATCAAATTTAATTATTAAATTGACACTTAAGGTTAGGCAAATCGGGATGTGAAACCTGTCTCGTACAAAACACCCAAACAAATAATCTGGAAAGAAATAGACGCGAAAAACAGAATTATTAAATTACCTGTTCCAGAACGTCCCTTCTATGCGTGCATCAATAAAAAACATAAGACAGTATTAGCAGTTGTATATTGTAGAAATTGATCAGTTTTTGATGAAGAAAAATGAGACAATTGCAGCAGGCCAAAGAAGATACAACCAGTCGAGGATAGAAATGCTCGAAAACTGAAAATGGCGCACAATTCAAAGTCAAGTATTTAAACAAAGAAAGTTCTGGAAAATAAATGAAAAAATTCTTTTTAAATAAAATTCGTTACAATCAGCCAAGGTGGTTTAAATTTAGCAGTTAATGTTACTTTAATTTTGGCGGAGGATTTATCTTCCTCCACACCGACGTCCTAATTTTTATTCGCATTAACTGTAAAAGAAAACAATATAATTATTTTAACTTTTCTAACATAAAATAGAACGTTGTTTAAACGAAATAAATGGGTGCGCGCAATAACCTGATCCCAGTTTCGCCTGACAATGTTTTTGTCTCAGTTCATGTATTTTTCTTAACATAATTAGATACTCATTAGCGGATATCTTCATCAGTCAACATATCATCACAGGAAATATAGGCAATATTGTGAAGCTTTGTTTTTGTCGTTGTTTTGTGTGAGAAGCTGTCAAATGATGAAAGTACTCGCCAATTAGTATCGAAATACCTCGATAGAAAATATGAACTGGAGCATAAAATGTGCTAAAGAAAAACATTAGCAGGTAATAAAATCTATGAAAATCCATTTTCTATGCATTTACATACTAATTGAGATCTTGAACTTGGCAAAGTATTAAAATTTATCTTACACTTTCGAGTGTGTCTGTGTAATATTCACATCTGGTGCACATTTAGGCTAGCTCATTTTCTATTATGATTTGCCATTCTAGATTTTGACCAAAGTCTTGAAAACATGACAGCATCTGCCACCGAAGCGAGTCATCGTCAACACGCACAAAATCACCTCCAGCTGCATGCTCGTAGCACAAGTGAGATTAACGTATGCCAGTCAACATCAGATGCCGACGAAGAAAATGGTGGTGGAAAACATGCCCAAGGAGATATTAAAGACGTTTATCGTGAACATATGAATGATAATGAAGATGAGGCGGCTAAAATGCATTTGCATGAAGATTGCACACAAGACAAAAGTCAGTACGACAACACGAATTTGCAGGAACTATATATATTTGAACATTATATATATATATATATATATATATATGTTGTAAGAATGGTACTAGTTACAAAAAATAGAAAATTCAACTATTCCACTTGACGAGTTTCTGTTTTTATTGGACATTCACCACGATGTTGCCAGAATTTCCGCATCCAGAATTTGAACTCAGGAGCCTTTAGTTCAGTCTTGCAAATCATCCACTGCGCAACCAAATCCGCGCATTGTATGTGAATTTTCATATATATATATATATATATATATATATATATATATATATATATATATATACCAAACTTTATTTGTTGCTCAATCGTTCTTTCAGTTGGATATCTTTGGTGACGTGCGGGATGAGCTGCAGGGCTCTGTTCCAGATGCACCCGAACTTAAATCCTGGCAGATGGAATTTATGGCAATTGTTGAGGTGTCTAATAAATAGGGAACTTGTCTAGATGATAAATTGCCTTTTTTTAAATTTGCAATACTCTGTTTATTCCGAAAACTCTTACATAATTTAATCCTACTATTATACACTAAGTAAATATCGTTTCTTCCAGGTGACACGAAGCCTCTTATAATGACAGATCGGAGATAAGTAGTTGTAACTAAATGTCTGGACCAACCTACAAAAGAATTCATCTGAAGGAAAGTGTGGACATAATATATGTGGGCATATGAGCTAAAATAGCAGGCAATTTTCGGGTTCGGTTGAGTAACCGATTAGTTTGATCATTGTGAACCAAATGATCTCTGGTTCAAATCGAGTCGGGGCAATTCGGACAGCTAAGAATGAGTGCCAAATAGAGAGGAACCAGTGTAGTTGATGAATTTTATTTGTTTTTTAAACAATGCTTAGATAATACTGGAAAAAAAATATATGCGTGTGTGTAATAATAACAATTTCTACATTATAATATAATTAAAGAAATGCATAAGCCTATTAATATTTTTTTTGATCTACATGTCGTTTTTTCTTGTAATTTGTAAATTATTAAATATTAAAAAAGACAAAATAATGATATAATTGCACGCATAAACGTGTATTATTTCTTTCATATATATATATATGTCACAAATATTTATAATAATTTTACTGTAAATGAAATATAATGGTGCGTTTCAAACTCATTTGGTCATCGTTAAAGCCCGATGGAAATCTGGTTGGGATTGCGATCTCAACTCTTTTGGCTATACAGCATTTATTCATTTTTCAAAGCTTTCGGAAATCCGCTCGGTTTCCTTTCTCAATTTATTGGTCCCAGCCCGTCAATACACAAATTCGAACGTAGGACAGTGCGTTCGACTGTCTATGTTGACGTGCTGTGATCAGACCATTATAAAAGCAATCAAAGAGGATCTTTGTATGCCCTAGAATTGCCTCATTTTTCTGCAAGCAAAATATGAGGACCGCAATTTGGCATTTATTATTCCTTGCGCGGTTCATTTACAAATCTCTTTTATGGTTAAACTAAACATTAAATAAGGGGACAAATAGCATTAATTTGTTCGATCATGGTAATGTCCTTATTGGAGAATTCTTCATTTTTAATCACGAACGTTACTAGCATTAATTGAAACCTACGTGATCAGCGCATTTGTTTAAATTTTTATTTCTAAACTAATTCGGTTTTGGTAACCTTTTGCTTCAGATGCACGCTGGTTATATTTTCATTCTTACCAGATTATAATTAAAAAATGCAATATTTTAAAGTTAGAAATAGGCAACACATACATGGTATATCAAATATAGAAAGTACGGACTTTATATGCAATTGATTCACGCACTTTTTCAATTTGCATACATTTTGGAAATTGTATCGTCCAACGATCCCACGATTTTGTCCAAATTTAAAGTATAGTTTGGTCGTAGAACCAGCTCCTACCAACGAGTCGCTAGTAGGCATTAAGCGCATGAGATTACACCTTTCGTTCATGTTGACTTTGGTGTATCCTTCTGGACCCAATTGAACTAATTCGCTGTTAGGTTCGCAACCCCTAATAAATAAATGGACATATTTTGGTTAATTGAAACGGAAAATATGCCATGCAAAGTAATGCTAGAATTTCCGACTTCCACCATGAGCAGAGGAAGCCGAAATGATTGCATTTCAACGGAACAGAAGGAGGTGCAAACTCGTGAGAGCCGCATATCTAAATTTGATTTCCATATATATTCAATACGGTTTGATCCTCGATAGTCAGTTTGCCGTCGTACTCTGATGATGATCATGGAAGGTCGAAACGCGTCAGTGCGTTGAGGCTGGCGGTAGTTTTGTTATGTTGTTCGATGACTGGTTAAATACAATGGTATTGGTGTTTACTTCAAGCTCGCAAACTTGATTTAAAGAATCGTGAGACTAGTGTTTATATCGGGTTTACAATCAAAATTTTGCTAAAACTCCACAACATCCACATAATAATAACAATATTTTTTTGCTTATAGAATAATCTTCAGTTTGACATAAAATTTACAACCAAAGTTTTGCTTAGCCTAAAGCAATTTGTGCAACATTCACAAATGTTAATAAAAATGGATAATGATCAACTAGCAAATCTAGTTTACCGCTTGATGAAACTGAACAAATGGAAAGAATCACGCGCAAAAATCAAGAAAGATTAAAAACATTTGAAGTAAATACTTACAGAAATAAAAGGCTACAACTACTCTCGGTTTCATTGAATTAAGATGAGATAATAGCGTGGCAATAGACACGAATAAACAGTCCTATATTTTAAGTAAACTGCATTTCGTATTCTATTTATATTACAGATTCTGAACAAGTTATGTATTTTCGACAGAAACCAGAAGGGTTGCCTTCATACGGGAGTCGATATCTACATCCATCTACTGAAATGCCAGATTCAACTGTTTCAATCCGTTCGAAAATGGAATACCACGAGGAGGCCGCACGATTTCCAATTGCCAAAAGGAAAGCATTAGTGGTAGCAAACGCTATAGAAAGTTCGGGACCGGACCAGTTTTCCGGGATCATCGATCAACTAACACCGCCAAAT
>JAQBSW010010904.1:0-22195 GCA_029291075.1 Eudiplozoon nipponicum | reverse complement strand
ATTTGGAATCACGGGGAGGATCATCTGATAAATTTCTTAAACATAGCAAATCAGGTGAGCGAGCTTAAATTTACAATTGAAAATGAATCATGTGGCGAATTACCATTTCTGGATGTCAAGTTAATTAGAAATGGTACAAAACTAGAACAGGATGTTTATAGGAAGGATACTTACTCAGGTATCCTTCTTAATTTCGATTCAAATCATCCATATAGAATGAAAATCGGTGAAGGCCGTGAACTCAACAACTGTGCTGTGCAAAACAGGGCCAGGTAATTAATCTACTCCCTGTCGCGCAACATATTTCATTTAACTAATGTAATAGTTATATACATATTATTAGCGTGAGCTAATATTTATGCATTTATGCATTGGACATGGTGTAAATAAATGATATTCACTTAGTTCCTTTATGAGGTACGAAGATAAGGTCGTACTACATTTCTAGTGGTTAGTATGGAAGATGTTTACGCCTTCGAAAGAAAGGAACGAATCCGCACCCAGCCAAATAGAAGATCAAAACTCAACGCGTACTTGCAAATGAGAATTGATCAGATTTATGCAAAACTGATAGTGCAAAGCGACAACCCGCGAACGCAAATCGCGGAGAGTCAACATTTGAAGCTCGCACTGCGCAACCATTCACGAAGTATGTACTTACCCACTCACTCGAGTAATCAATAATTCAGCATTCAGTAACCGATACGGCCATTTCAGCAATCCGTCAACCACTTAACCCTTCATTCAGTTACTCGCCCATTAAATCATTCTGTCATCCAGGCGTCAAAGTCCGCATTTGGCCACCTACGCAAGTAGACCTACACTCGCTCTCCACCACGCGTAACAGTTCATTTACTCATTAACCAAATTTTTCACTCGTTAGCACAGTCATCCACACACTGCACCGCTTATGCATGTCTTAACTTTCGCATACTTTCGCTTTTTTGCAAATTCATTTACTGACCTACCAAATTAGACACCTCTTTTTTTCACCAAATCTGCGAACTTGAATTGCATTATTGCACTTAGCAACTGCGCACTTCAATGGTTGTTTGACGGACTCACTCAATTACACGCTCACCTGTTTAATCATTATCTTTCCTCATCCAAGTACACGCTCAATCATTCAATTCATCATTTAGTCATTTGTATGTTCACGCAGTTAAGAAAAAAATCACTCTCACGGTGACTGATTAACGATCATTGGTTGGGCGGGCGAGTGATAAAAATTACCATAATCAACGTGGCGATCTTTATATAAGCACCTGACCCATTAATTTCTTATATTTGTCAGTATAAACTAAGAATTTTATAGTGTGGAAAAGAAGATTCATCCAGTAGACCGGTTTCGTCCTTATTGGGAACTCACCATGGGACTGTCCAGAAATTTTCGCGAAGACAGGGCTCGAACCTGGGCACGTCTGCTTCGGAATCTGGTGCTCTAACCTCTGAGCCACCCTGCCGCACACTACACTACACACAATTTTCTGTCTATATTCTAACTAAATGCAACTTGGTTAGTCTATTTTTGCTTTAGGTGGAGCTCATACCGGCATCCATTTAGACACAGAAGTTCCAACTAGCCATCCCCAATCTGTCATTTCTGAATAGTCTTTCATGTTCGTTTAACTATTCATAAACTCTTGCACTGAGTCACTTTAACCTTTAATTTACTCACACATTCGTGCACTTAACTAATTCATTCACTCAAGTACTCAATTTCACATTCACGCATTCACTCACCGAACTGGGCATTTACACATTTACTTGTTCACCAAATGCTTCAACCATTCATCGACTTACAGTTAGAATATCTGCTTTATTGCAGAGAACATAATATGATAGTACACTATGTGCATTAGGTATGTATGCGAACCGAGTATACAATTGAGTTAAGTTATGACCATGGAGGGAAAATCCAAAGACAGCGAGGAACGGAGAGTATAATCTCAATTGCACATTCGTTTTGTGCTTACTGGCGACTCATCAGTAGGAGCCGGTATTACGCCATTTAACCACTATATATTTGGGTGAGGAATGTGGGATGATGATTAGGACGGTACAATCTCCTATTAAAAAATTAGTTCAGTTGTGACCAGAAGGATAAACCAAAGACAGCGTGAACGGAAAGTATAATCTCATGCACATTCGTCTAGTGCTTACTAGCGACTCATCAGTAGGAGCCGGTATTACGCCATTTAACCACTATATATTTGAGTGAGGAATGTGGGATAATAGGACGGTACAATCTCCTATTAACAAATTAGTTCAGTTGTGACCAGAAGGATAAACCAAAGACAGCCGAGTCTGTACATGGTACCAACATGATGGATACTAATGTATGATATAGTTCACCGACATACAAAGAATAGTAGGCGAAGTGCCAAGAAAAAGATGGGCACTAAATACAGCGAAATATCTTATCGAGATGACACTAGAAAACTTAAAATGTATATCATATGGATTAGACCCAATACTAGAATATGCTGTTGCTACTTGGAATCCATTAAAAAAGGGATTGTCCAATAAGATAGAAGCTGTACAATGAAAAGTTGTGAAACATATTAGTCCTATTTCTTGCACTATATACGCCTCTAGATTACAGTTTGCGTCATTGCAATCTCTGTGGTTTCGGAGGATGTGTTATTGTATAAAAGTTTTCCATCTGAACCAGTGGACTGGTGCCTATATGACTCCGATAAGAAAGAGTCATAAAGTTGGAGCTAGATCTGGGCATTTGGCAATATCCCGTCCTTTGATGGGGAATGTTGCGAGCAAGTTATTCTCTTTCTCGAAAATCTACAAAATTTATAACCAATTGATGTATCTATAATTCTCTACAGCCGAACTTTCTGATATTGATTACCTGGAGCACTGACCGGCAACCTTTCAGTCTCCTCCGTTCAGCCCCATTTGTTGCGTCAAGCGGATGCGTTTCTGAATGGGGTAGCCAGGGAGGTTGCCCTGCGAAATCACAACAAGCGAAACCTCTTTCTTTGGTCTCCGCGCTCCCCACTCTCAAAGGACGATCTGGCCTCAGATCTCATCCAGTCAAATAGAGGGATAACTTTAGCACACCTTCAAGAGATCTCCTCGGGAAAGGGTCAAGCCTTTATTCTCTCCTCGCACAAAAGACTGTCTGACGATGAGGTTCGTCATCTCAAACTACACTCGCCCATCTTAACATCCGGGAAAGTCAAACTAAAACGAGACTACACGCTGCTACAGAGGACTTTAGAGAAAGCCCAAACCCATAAACCGGACACCACCCCTCCTCCAGCTCATCACGCCTTTCCGGGCTGGAGCAACCCAAAGAAAAGCCGCTCAGTTCACGGCGGAATCCTTGGCGATGCACCTTCCTCCAGTCCACCCCTACTGATACCTTCCCGATTTGAAGGCCTTCCTCTCACTTTTAGCCCTTACTCCGCAACCAGTCCCCCCACACAATCTCAAGCTTTACCACGTCGTCGTGGCCGACCACGCCGCGCTAAGCCTCCTAATAACGCACCTTCTCCCCCAAGCTCGTCCGCCAGGTCCACATCCCCTCGACAAGTTACCTTTGTGACGGATGCTATGACCCAGAAACCGAAAAAACGTAAGTCTACTAAGACCAAACAAGACTTCGACTCAGCCCCATCAACTTCGTCTCCCCCTACTGAATCCATCATCGACCCCACCGACTGTTGCACCCGCTCTGTCGTCTGCTCAGCCACCCTCGATCTAGTTCAGTCTGCCCCTGCTGTCACCCCTCAACGCACCCAGCTTCCCCCGCCCAAGCTGACGAACTCTCAGCTCCGACGTCGTCACCGAGCAGCTGATCTCGCTCCAGCTCTTCGCTCTCAAGCCCATACTGCCTCATCCGACCTGATCTAAACGCGGGACATCCCTCTCTCAGAGCGCTCTCAGCAATCCTCATCAACTGCAGGTCACTTACGCCTAAAATCAATCAACTACGAGCCTTTCTGTCCTCTAACGAGATTGACATATGCGTTCTTGTTGAGACTTGGCTGTCCCCTTCCATCCACTGTGATGATCTTTCCTCATTCATGGATACATCGTCTCCTTCGTAGCGACAGAACTGTCGGTCGTGGGGGGCGGACTAGCTGCCTATGTCCGATCCCTTCTTATGCCCAAACGCTTGTCGACATCGAACTCTCAAGGATTGGGATTTTTCTCGTTTCAGCTACAAATCCATAACCATAGCATATCTACCTGTGTTGTCTACAGACCCCCTAATCTCTCACTCATCGACGACACTCGCGGGGCCAAATTTCTATCTACTTTTTTCTCTTTATACTCCGATCGGTACGTTGCAATCTTTGTGGTTTCGGAGGATGTGCTATTGCATAAAAGTTTCCCATCTGAACCAGTGGACTGGTGCCTATATGACTCCGATAAGAAAGAGTCATGAAGTTGGAACTAGATCTGGGCATTTGGCAAGGATTGGAATTTTTCTCGTTTCAGCTACTAATCCATAACCAAAGCATATCTACCTGTGTTGTCTACAGACCCCTAATATCTCACTCATCGACGACACCCGCGGGGCCCAACTTCTATCTACTTTTTTCTCTTTACACTCTGATCGGTACGTCGTTGTGGGTGATCTCAACCTCCCCATGACTAACTGGCATAATCTAGCTTCCGAAAGTCACCCACTGCTTCGACTCTTCGCGGATAACCTGCTACACCAATTCGTGCATTTTCCTACCCGAGGGAACAACCAACTGGATTGTGTACTCTCCAATAACGAGGTGACCGATGTTCGCTCTCGGGAGATCTTCCCTAACCTTGATCACTGTCAGGTATCCTTCCTCTTACCTCTCTTATCCTTCACCCTCGAGAAGACACCCAATCTTTCAGACGATTCACCAACTGGGAAGAGTTCCGCCGACTCTGTGACACAGTTAACTGGAGGGACCTCTTTCTCCCAAACAATCTCTCCTCGTGCTTTTCCGAAGTGTTCCAAATTAGATGATCATACCGCATATACGGATTTTTCCGGGCCTGGCACCCCTGAGGCTCTCCTATTGTAGTGACCAAAGGGCCTCTACACTACTGTGGAGGAAGTTAAATCCTCCGCCATATGTAAAATAACATTGACTGATAAATTTAAACCACCATGGCTGATTGTAACGAATTTTATTTAAAAAGAATTTTTTTCTTTTATTTTCCAGAACATTCTTTGTTTAAATACTTGACTCTGAATTGTGCGCCATTTTCAGTTTTCGAGTGTCTCGTACCTTGACTGGTCTTATTTAATTTGGTCTGCTGCATTTTTAACATTTTTCTCTAGTAACACGAATACATCTCGTCAAATACATTCCTATTATAATTGACACTTGTTCTGATATAATATTACACAGGAAAGAGACGTCCTGGAACAGGTAATTTGAGTATTCTGTTGTTCACTTATATCTCCTTCCAGATTATTTGTTAGGGAATTAATACGATTGTGGAGGATGTTAAATCCTCCGCCACCATAGCTGATTGTAACAACTTTATTTAAAAAGAATTTTTTCTTTTATTTTCCAGAACATTCTTTGTTTAAATACTTGATTTTTAAAATTGTGCGCTATTTTCAGTTTTTGAGTATCTCGCTTCCTGTCTGGTATTGAAATTTTGGTCTGCTGCATTTTAACATTTCTTTCCATAATAAACGATTACAACATTATCCAATAAACTCTTCCATCACTTGCCTTGTGTTCTGATATAAAATAACACTGAGGAGGAGCCTTGGAACAGGTATAATTGATTTTATTGGGGGGTCACGTACATACCAAAACAGATTATTGCTGAAAGATATAGCTTTCCAACTTTCACCTTCCGACTGCCATACGTAAGTGTCAATTTAATTGTTATACCATTTGATCATGGATACCGATATTAAATTCGAGGACACAAGTAGGTTAGTGCAGGACATAGCGGACTTGAATTTAAATGACACAAGCAATAATATAAGCATATCAGACTCTACTGTGAATTTTAGGACTTCCAGCGATCTGGCATCTATGGGGCTTACAGACACGAATAGGTTAGGGGCCTCAACAAAATTTGGCGACCGCGCCAGTCCAAGAATATTAAGTCTACCACAGTATAAATCAGAAAAACATTCAAGTTGGGTAGGAGATGCCCAAATGATATTTAGTGCTTATAATATCGTGAACCCTATGGAGAAATTTGTTGCAGCATGGATGGCATTGCCTGAAAATTTCCGAAATGCTTTGGAAAATTTCAGAGACAGAACTGTAGAAGAAAAGCCGTACAATGCATTTGAGTTATTAATGGCTGAAATTCAACAGAGATATCAGCCTGGAAGATCAGCGCAAATGTGCGAACTATTACGCTTAGAAAAAATGGGGCGTCAACTACCGTCCGAATTTTATGAACGCCTTTGCACAAAAGCTTCCAGGTTGAATATATCTAGAGATGTAGTCAACTCCATTTTTACAGCTGAGCTACCAATTAGGCTCAGAACAACATTGGAAGTATTTGACACAATGAACATAGATTGGCCAACAAAACTCAGAGGGTTAGACGGCGTGTATAAACAGCAAGAACCACAAGTACATGCTGTAATAGCAGATTCTGTAACGATGCAGCCAGTCAGGGCAGATACCGAAAACCACCTGACTATACAAGAAACCTTGCGTTTCTTATGTAGAGAAGTTGCTAGCTTGCGTAGTGATATTGCACAACTTCAGAGTCAGGATAAGTATAATAGACGTCGAGGGAGTCACTCGCGTCAACGTCTCCTGTTGAGAGGAATCCGTCACCGGGAAAAGAGAAAAACCCCCGCCAGTAGGAGCCGTAGCGGGGATTCCTATTAAGCTGACATTAGACCCTTCATAGCTAGGACTATCGCAGAAGGCGTAGGGACATCAACACCTACTGAGTCTAACGTGTTCGGCAGTTAGAACAGTCCCTCTTACCTCGTCCAACAGTCGCACTATGACTTTGCCGATATAATCGAGAAGCATCTAGCAGTGTTTCAACCTTTCAGTGCCAAAAGGATAGGTCTGAAGACAGGAGTAGAACACCAAATAGAGTTGGTGGCTCCGCTGCCATGTTCACCTACTGATACCTTCCGGATTTGAAGGTCTTCTTCTCACTTTTAGCCCTTACTGCGCAACCAGTCCCCCCACACAATCTTTTATCCTGTACCCCTAGAAAAGACACCCAATCATTCAGGCGATTCACCAACTGGTTAGAGTTCCCCCGACTCTGTGACGCCGCGAACTGGAGGGACCTCTTTCTCCCAAACACCCTCTCTCTCACGCTTTTCCGAAGTCCATAACATCCTATCCTCTCAACTTTAACTCCGCCACCTCTATTCAACACATACACGCGACGGATAAGCTGAGCATCCTGTTTGAAGGCACGCGACAACCTCGCACGAATTTCGACTTTCCACGCACACTCGTCACTTGCACTGCGCCCTCGCACTGCGACGCACTCGATGGGACGCATTAAACGGGTTGCCAACAAAACAAGCGCTCCACTATCGAAAGACGCATTCAGCTCAGCTCCTAACCCACGGGCAAAGTTCGCTATCATCAAACACCACCAGTGATGCAAAAGCCCAAAACCTCGTATATTAACTTCCGTCAGACGACTACTGTTTGCCAACGATTATCTGACTTACCTCCTCGACTCCATTACCACTCCCACCCCACCTGTCTAGATGTTAGACAACGGAGAGACCGAGAAACTACGCTGGTTCTACGTCTAGATTACTTTTACAAATTTATTACAGAATTGCAGGCTTACACAATCGTATAGGAGATCTTGCCATCCTATTTTCCCACATTCTCTCACCCAAGTGGTTAAAGGGCGTAATACCGGCTCCTACTGATGAGTCGCCAGTAAGCACGAAACGAATGTGAATGAGATTATACTTTCCGTTCATGCTGCCTTTGGTTTATCCTTCTGGTCACAACTGAACTAATTTGTTACTAGGTTCGCAAAACCTAATACATACTAACAATTTGCTTTGTTCGAATTTCACTAATTGTGCGAAGAGAGGATTTGTGGAAGGTCAAATTCCAATTTTGCTTCCCCAATAGTGGTAGTTCCCAAACCTGAACCGGGTCAATGGAGGGTTTGTGGGAATTATCGTCTATTAAACTCAGTGACGAAGGGTGATACTTATCCTCTCCCTAACCAGAGTACTTTGCTCCGAGATATAATGGGATATGAGGTTTATTCAACTTTAGATCTCCAGAAAGCTGCTACCACATTCTCTTTATCAGCAGTACGAGAGACAATGATATCAAAATTTGCAAATCACCCTGCGTGGTTAATTAAGTCTTGCGGTGTTACCAAGTATGCTTCACAACGGCTTGTGATTTGTCAATAAATTTACCTGACGATCGTCTAATTAATGCTCAAATTGTAGCACAGCAGCATAAACAGCACGAAGCACTTTACCAAAAGTAGCATATAATTTTTCTTGGTCATGAAGCTTCCGGCTATAAAATGAAATTGGTCTTGTCTTCTTGCTGAAGCACTGCCATTATTGCAACGTCTGAGGCATCTTTTATTGGCTAAAATGGCTTCTTAAAATTTACAGGTGCTAAAGTGGTTATGTTATTTAGAATTTCTTTAGTTATATGGAATTTTTCTCGGTCCTTCTGACTCAAGTTTATAGGCCAAGACTTTTGGACCATGCTTTTCTCACGTGTGAGATAGAGCGTAAGTGCTTCTAAAATTCCGGCTAGGACTGGATTGAATTCTCGATAGAAGCTGGTCATACCTAGGAATCTTTGCATCTGCTGCACGGTCCGAGACTCAATTACGTCATTGATGGCTTGGATTTTATCTTTCTTGAAATCTGACTGCCGTGAGTGGTAAAGAGCTTTGCTCCATCGGTATCTGATAGAACACTTTCTTGAAATCTAAATTCAAATAGCGTTTCCAGTTCCATCATCAGGTCTCTAATCACTTATATACGCCGCCTAATACTCACAATAACAGATTTAGGCAAATGTGTTCCACCACATTTTGTCAAGTTTTTAATTTTATGAGTTGTCCTTCAGCAGTGCAAAAATAGGTTTTCATTTGGCTTTCACTCATTAAAATATTATGATTAATAACGTTTTTATAATGAAACATAATTTTCTTTTATCAAAATATTTCACCATCTTACCGTAGGCCTTCATCAGTTGCATCTCACGAAACAAATGAAGCAAGTATTTTATTTTAGTCATATTATTTATACCTGACTGACCATTAGATATTCGCGTGTCACATGCGTGTGTGCATTTTTCATGCCATGAGTGATAAATCCAGAAGTCCGAAAGACTAATGCACATGTTAAATTACAATTCAAACCACTAGGTTGTACTCAAGATAGATTAGTTAATAACCGTTGATGGCGCACGCCACGCATGTGCATGTGTATGTGTATGCATAACTATTTTGATACACATGTACGTACATCTAAATGAAACTGCAGTCAATAGACATTAATTTACCCTTTGTACGTGTCAGACAAATTATTACTTATAAATATTGTATTATTAGAATATTTCCAATGGGTAGGGTGGGAGTGTAAAACAGAAAATTAGGGTTGAATTCAGTAATTGTTTTAAAATCAAATGAATAGTTAAAGATAAAATTTAGAAGACTATATTCATAATAATTGTTTATTCATTTCTTGAATAAAAGCCCACTAATTAGTCAATCTTAATCTGATGTTCTTAATCTTTTACTGGAGCTAGCTTCAGTTACCAATTCATGCAATCGCCTTTTTCTTCCATTAGCTAGTGCAGTATTCCAAATCGGACCTAAAGATTTTTCAACAGCTGTTTCATTCATAAGATCATCTCTAGATTTAATTTCTATAGATTCCCTAATCAATCTCGTCACCCTATTACGACTACATATATTGCTATGCGTTTGCATTCCTCCCAGTCAATAGTATGCCCAATCTCCACTACATGACGAGCAAGATCTGATTTAGCAATATGTCCATACTTACACGCAGTTTTATGTTCATCTCTTCTTACTTTGATTGGACGCATGGTCTCACCAACATACTTGAGACTACAATCATCGCATGGGATCTCATACACTCCTGAAGTGTCTAAGGGTTCAATCTTTTCTTTTTGGTTAGGGAGTATAGTGCCTAGTGTAAGGGACTGTTTGTGGGATTTTGGCACACTGCTGTTGTAGTGAATGTATTGTCCGGTGAAAGTGGATTTTCTATGTATGGCCAGTGTCAAATCTCTGTTTGCTTCTCGAGTGAGTTTGATGTCAAGGAAGGGAAAACTGTCGTCTTTCTCTACTTCGAGAGTGAATTTGATGTCTGGATCGACTCCATTTGCTTGTTTGAGGATTTCGGAAAGGTCTGCTGCTTCTGAGATGAACAACAAGATATCATCTACATACCATTTGTAGAGTGCGCACTGGTCAATTATACCTTTTAGGCTCGTTTTTTCCAGGTGATACATGTATACATCTGCCAGGAGGGATGCGATGCAACTTCCCATAGCTACACCATTGATCTGACGGTAGTATATCCCTTCGAATGTAAATTGCACGTTTTTAGTACATGCTAATATGAGGTCTTTGATGTCAAAAAACTCATTTTTGATGAGGACACACAAGATCTCCGTTGTTTTATCCAGTGGTATGTTTGGTCAAGCGAGACCATTTTATTCTGTAGGATGTTCTTCCCCTTCAATTCATTTGCTAGTTCGAAGGAGTACTTAATAGTGTTAGCGTTTATGATGCTCCGTATTGGTTCAAGTAGTTTCCAGAGAAACTTGGCTGGTTTATGTTGTGGAGTGTTGATCATTGACATAATGGGCCGCATCGAAGGATCTCCTGAAACTGTCACAGCTTTATGAGTTTTTGGTTTGCCGTATGTCGTTGAATCATCTTTCTGTTTAATGTCATGCTTAAATTTAGATTGATCATTTATTATATCGTTCATGGCCTTCCTGTAAGTCTCGGCTTCAAGTACAATCAGACAAATCCATACGACTTGCCACACCCGACAAAGGATCAGGAATTGTTATACTTGAGTTCGTCTATGTGCTGTTTTGTGATGATTTGTATTGTTCTAGTGCGCTTACTATCTCAGCTTTGAGTCCTTGTCCATTGAATGCATGTGGGGCGGTGTCCTTCGTTAAGTCATTGTAGAAATTTTCCGTTCCAGCCTGAATGTCAATAATGTCAAGTTCACTTAGGTTTTTCTTGACTACGCAGAATTATGCTATAAAGGAGAGTAATTCTTTCTGGTGTTTTGACAAGATCACTTTTGAATAATTGTGAATAAAAGCGTCTGGTTTCATAGGAAATTGTGATTGCGTAGGAAATTTGTCCAGGTCTCTCGTGAAGTCCTTGGTTTCTTTTTCCGCTGTTATTTTCATCAGTGTTTCTATCTTCTTTGTGAAAGCGGTGTATCCGCCGTCGTTCAGTCTGGCCATTTGACAACCCAGTGATTGAATGATGCTCTCAGCATCTTGCAGTTTTGATTGGTTGTCCTCGATACCATTGAGCAATAAGCACAACATCTGATTATAAACACGATTTAAAGAACTTAATTCTTTCTAGAAGTTTGGCACACCTACAGTTGGCTGCAATATAAGTGTTTAGTTCCTTACGGGTAAAATGCTGATCCCGCTCTTTGATAATCTTTATAATGGCCATGCCTTTTTAATTTAACACAGTATGATTATAATTAGGAAAACAGAACACATAAATAATAAAGTGGATAAAGGCCATTTATTTCGTGAATACTAATCATCTCTTATACAATCATACATATTTATACATTTTGGGTTTTCAATTGATTATGCTAGTGGTAACAAATATGACTCGTTTTTACTGCTGTTTCTTGTTTTGACTAGTTGGTGAGTGTGTATGCGTTTGTATTTGTGTTTATGCGTGTTTGCATGTAAAGGTCATTCTCGCAGTATTGCGAAGTGATGTCTGAGATCTTGTCATTATTTTTTTGATAGCTTGAGAATTAACCATTTGTGCGCATTGTTCACTGTTACATATACAAGTGCTACTTTTCCGAGTATAGTTTATCGTTTCACCTCGTTGCGCACAGTTTTCACGTGGTAACAACGCCAGTGTTGATTGTAGTTTTAAACGCTCACATTGCAGCCAACTGTGCTTGTGTCAAACTTCTAGAAAGAATTAAGTTCTTTAAATCGTGTTTAGAATAAGATGTTGTGATAAAAAGACTCCTCAAGCAGTGCAGAAGAAAAAATCAAAAACCGACGAATAAACTTATAAGTCGCTTATTGCTCAATGGTATCGAGGACAACCAATCAAAACTGCAAGATGCTGAGAGCATCATTCAATCACTGGGTTGTCAAATTGCAAGACTGAACGACGGCGAATACACCGCTTTCACAAAGAAGATAGAAACACTGATGAAAATAACAGTGGACAAAGAAACCAAGGACCTCACGAGAGACCTGGACAAATTTCCTACGCAATCAAAATTTCCTACGAACCCAGACGCTTTTATTCACAATTATTCAAAAGTGATCTTGTCAAAACACCAGAAAGAATTACTCTCCTTAGGAGCAAAATTCTGCGTAGTCAAGAAAAACCTAAGTGAACGTGACATTATTGACATTCAGGCTGGAACGGAAAATTTCTACAATGACTTAACGAAAGACACCGCCCCACATGCATTCAATGGACAAGGACTGAAAGCTGGGATAGTAAGCGCACTAGAACAATACAAGAAGGAATTCAAAGGCAGCCAAATCGTCACAAAACAGCACATAGACGAATCCATACGACTTGCCACACCCGAAAAAGGATAAGGAATTGTTATACTTGAAGCCGACACTTACAGGAAGGCCATGAACGATATAATAAATGATAAATCTAAATTTAAGCATGACATCAAACAGAAAGATGATTCAACGACATACGGCAAACAAAAAACTCATAAAGCTGTGACAGTTTCAGGAGCTCCTTCGATGCGGCCCATTATGTCAATGATCAACACTCCACAACATAAACCAACCAATGACATCAAAAACATCATATTAGCATGTACTAAAAACGTGCAATTTACAATGGAAGGGATATACTAGCGTCAGATCAATGGTGTAGCTATGGGAAGTTGCATCGCACCCCTCCTGGCAGATGTATACATGTATCACCTGGAAAAAACGAGCCTAAAAGGTATAATTGACCAGTGCGCACTCTACAAATGGTATGTAGATGATATCTTGTTGTTCATCTCAGAAGCAGCAGACCCTTCCGAAATCCTCAAACAAGCAAATGGAGTCGATCCAGACATCAAATTCACTCTCGAGGTAGAGAAAGACAACAGTTTTCTTTTCCTTGACATCAAACTCACTCGAGAAGCAAACGGAGATTTGACACTGGCCATACATAGAAAATCCACTTTCACCGGACAATACATTCACTACAACAGCAGTGTGCCAAAATCCCACAAAAGAAACTTAGTAAACAACCTAGCAAACAGAATCAGGAAGATCTGCTCTGAACACAAGATTGAGGAAGAACTGGGCTACCTCAGGAAAATTTTGCTAATGAACAACTACCCAGAGCGTTTCATTGATGTCAACATCAGACCACGGCAGATTCGTACTAGAGAGGATACCGGCAAGCAGGTTCCCCTAAACTTACCATTTAGAGGCGACGTACCAGCCTCAATAATTGCACGTCGGCTGAATAGAATAACTAAGGACAACTTTCCCAGTGTTAAAGTTAATATGGCATTTAGTACACAGAGAATCATGAGATTGGATGCCAATGATCAATTGCCAATTCACTCCAAATCATTCATAGTCTACAAATTCTCATGTATGTGCGGTAGCACATATATCGGACATACGGAGAATCAATTGATAAGCAGAATCTAGCAACATTTGGCACATAAATTGATTAACAAAGGCTTGAACAGTCAGGAAAATCAGCTATTTCCGATCATATATTGGCAACGGGACACCCTGTCAATTCATTAATCTACTAGTATCCAGCCAAGAACAAAACGGGCCACCGACTAGAATCAACAAACGTACAATCGGATTGGCAACAAACTGAAGTGGAAATAACAGAGGCACATACGATGACAGAAGTCTCCAAACAATGTGAGCGTTTAACACTGCAATCAACACTGGCGTTGTTACCACGTGAAAACTTTGCGCAACGAGGTGAAACGATCAGGTATACTGGGAAAAATAACACTTGTATATGTAACAGTGAACAATGCGCACAAATGGTTAATTCTCAAGCTATCAAAACAATAGTGACAAGATCTCAGACATCACTTCGCAATACTGCGAGAATGACCTTTACATGCAAACACGCATACACACAAACACAAACGCATACACACTTACCAACTAGTCAAAACTAGAAACTGCAGTAAAAACGAGTGAGATTTGTTACCACTAGCATAATCAATTGAAAACCCAAAATGTATAAATATGTATGATTGTATAAGAGATGATTAGTATTCACGAAATAAATGGCCTTTATCCACTTTGTTATTTGTGTTTTCCTAATTATATATATATATATATATATATATATATATATATATATATATCCGCAGCCAGCCAATAAAAAGCCAAAATCGACGCGTGCTTGGAAATGTGGATCAATCCGATCTTTGCGAAAGTGATAGTGCAGAGCGACAATCCGCGAACGCAAATCGCGCACTGCGCAACCATTCAAGAAATATGTGTTTCAAGAAATTCACGAACATCTGAGGATCAAACCGCAATTTAAATGCATGGAAGGCAATCTGCAAATGAATTTGGAGACCGAATTGGACCATTCTTAATATCTGCTTTTCAAAGAAGGCCGTATGTTGGAGCTTTGTTCAATAACGGTTGCCTCGTTTTTGTGATAGTCGAGACGGCAAAATTAAATATATATCTAATATATTATTTAAACTAAACATGTTGCGCGAAAAGTAATAGATGAGTTACCTGGATTTTCTTGTGCGAAAGAAAAGTGTACTCGGGAAGTTTAGGCTTCTTGTTTCTTAAGCTTCATTCAACGGAAAACTTATTTCACGAACAATTTGACATTTATGAGGCCAAGTGGTAAATTTAGTTTAATTTGTTTCAATTACACTTATTGGTAGGTCTCTTAAACGTAACAGTCTTTTCGCTCCATAAGTGTGAGTCATGCAAGTATGTATGTACGACTATTTTGCATATGGACAATCATCGAAGTGAAACTACAGTGATCTTATGACACGTCTTGACGATTAACGATGAGCGTACAATACGTCAGTGTGTGTGAGGGCGTTTGTTTAGGGCTAAAATGTAATAGGTAAAATATAATTAACTCCACGTGTATCACTAATCTAAATGAAGTTTAAGTGGTAAATGTTTATTCCTCTTTGTACACATCACACCTATTTTCTACACATTCTTAAATGAAGTATTTAAGAGTGGCATCGCGGAAAACGTGAAGGCATGGTACTGTGAAAACACAGAGTGCGAATGTTTTACGATAAATGATTAAAAATTAGCAAAAATATTAAAAAAATCAATAAGATAATATGTTGAAATCAAAGGCAGGTCATATAATAAGTTCGAAGAAAAACACTTGTATTTGTAACAGTGAACAATGCGCACAAATGGTTAATTCTCAAGCCATCAAAACAATAATGACCAGATCTCAGACATCACTTTGCAATACTGCGAACACGCATACACACAAACACAAACGCATACACACTCACCAACTAGCCAAAACAAGAAACAGCAGTAAAAACGAGTCAGATTTGTTACCACTAGCATAATCGAGTAATTATAAACGTAAATTGGAGAAAAGAAACAAAGGCAGCATGCTTAGGAAAGTCAGGCCAGTCACGTACAAATAACCAAAACTGAAATTATACACAATTCGAAGCATATTTACTGTCACGTATGTGAGACCAAACTGATAACTGTCAGGTAAATAAATGCAAACAGGTAAATAATCTATTCCCTGTCGTGCAACATGTTTCTTTTACTCTGACGATGTTCATGGAAGTTCGAGAGGCGCAGTGCGTGCGACTAGCGGTAGTTTAGCTATGTTGTTCGATGATTGGTTGAATAAAATGAGATTGGTTCTTACTTCAAGCTCGCAATCTTGATTTAAATAACTATTTTATATATCGTTGTCATTGTTAGCTATTTGGAATATTATTTATGCATTAAACCTGTCTGTTTAATAAAATAACAAGTAATTGCTCATATTCCGCAATTCGAGTCACTTTATCCATCAATTTAACTTTCATCAAGCGCATATTGCATTCAGCTAAAATTAAATTTCTCTTAATATTTTCTGTTTAATAATTACTACCTTTGCACGAATATCAAAATAAAATAATTAAAATACCCGTGAAACTTACCAATAATTCCACTGTTTATCACCAAATGATCTGGAACACGTATCGAAGTTGATACTAATAAAATTGAAGGATTTCGTCTCAGAAACGTCAGAACCGAAGCATTATATTTGCCATTACTAAGCCTCAGTTTGGTAAGATCGAAAGCTGGTAGGGGAAACGTAGAAACCAAGGATTTAAGAAAATTACTCGAAGTAAATTATCAATCAATTTCTCACTTTCATTGCAAAAATAAGTGACACTTAAAACATAGTTATTCATTCGTTTTCAAACAAAAGCTAACATATACCGTGACATGGAATTTCATATACTCATGATGTGTCTAATTGTTCTATTTTCACCTTTTGGTTGGGCGGTTTAATACCTAGGGTAACGGTCTGTTTTAAAATAGTACGTGTATTGTATTTGGATGCTATCATTTTGATTTTCATACTTAGTTTAGAATCAGGTATTACCATTACCCTCCGATCATTTTTTTTTATTTGATTTCACGGACTTCCAGTCATGATTAAATTTACTTATAACGCTCATTATAGTGGCTTCAATTAACTTTAGAGGATACCCATTAGCACTGAATATTTCTCGCAGTCTACCTAATTCAATCTCCCTATGCTTTTTATCTGTTAATCTTAAGCTTCTTATTATCATCGATTTTTTGATACCGATTTTCATTCTATATGGGTGATTTGAATTGAAATTAAGAAGGATACCTGAGTAATTCATTTGGAAAAGTACGTGTAAAATAAGTCTGACGTGTGCATTTGGGAAGTGTCAGTTATCATTTTAGTTTCACTTGAATGACTGTTACACGTGCCTGTAATTACATGTAACAGATGAGTGTACAAGTGCATTAACTGATTACTTCTCAATCCAAAACAAACGAGAACACAGACATAGTGAGCGGTCAGTAATTGTCATTAAATCACTGTAATCTCATTGCGAAGAGTGTATACATGCAGACATATACACAAACCAATTTAACATACACTTTCCTAGCATTTTTTAAATAAACGTTATGTTTAAGATATCTAACAACAAGTATAAATGAGGCAGTTTAAACTAATATTTCCACTTGACATACTGATTGTCAACTTAGTGGGTGATGTGTTTGCCATTGAAAAAGACTTCCGTACCCGGAAGTCGAAATATCTGGAAAAATCATGATGACAGTGGATTCAAACATTTCGGTACGCAATCCGAAAATCAGGTAAAGTTGCAATGTTCTCTCATTCGAGTAATTAACCGTCTGGTCGATCGGCCTACGTAAGTTGATCGAATACTTGCGCATTTATATTGGTAAATAATATTTAATATCGACATTAACGGCAGTTTCTCTTTGATTGCTGGTAAAGGCAAGCCTGTTACCCTAAATAACACTCGTAGTTTGGCTGCATTAAATGTGCGTGTTAATGCTGCTTCCACTTTCTTTTGTGCCATTCGGGAAACTGCATCCCCCTTAAATGGGATGTATAGATAGACGGTTTTATTTTCTGGCCCATAATACGTCTGTTTCTGGTTAACTCCCTTTTTAATAATTGATTCAATTAATTGTCTTGGATAGCCATTAGACATTAAATCGTTAATTGCTTTATTATATTCATTTTCTCTAGAATCTTGACTAACCAACCTGTCAATTCTTGAAAAGCAACCACGAACTGTTGATAATTTATATTGAAATGGCACAAAACTGCTGTAATGCAAATACTGTGCAGACCATGTTGATTTATGGTAAATTGTTCTGTTTAATTTGCCATTAGTTTCTTTCTTTAATAGTACATCTAAGAAAGGCAGACAATCATCTTTCTCGTGCTCTGACTTGAAGCCGATATTCCTTATGTGCTTTGTTGAAACTTTGAAGCAAATGTTCGTGATTGCGGTTCGTTCTGGCAAGGCGAAAAAAAAAAAAAAAAAAAAAAAAAAAAAAAAAAAAAAAAAAAAAAAAAAAAAAAAAAAAAAAAAAAAAAAAAAAAAAAAAAAAAAAAAAAAAAAAAAAAAAAAAAAAAAAAAAAAAAAAACAACCCAGTGATTGAATGATGCTCTCAGCATCTTGCAGTTTTGATTGGTTGTCCTCGATACCATTGAGCAATAAGCGACTTATAAGTTTATTCGTCGGTTTTTGGTTATTTCTTCTGCACTGCTTGAGGAATCGTTTTGGCACAACATCTGATTCTAAACACGATTTAAAGAACTTAATTCTTTCCAGAAGTTTGCAAGATTCTGAGAGCATCATTCAATCACTGGGTTGTCAAATTGCAAGACTGAACGACGGCGAATACACCGCTTTCACAAAGAAGATAGAAACACTGATGAAAATAACAGCGGACAAAGAAACCAAGGACCTCACGAGAGACCTGGACAAATTTCCTACGCAATCAAAATTTCCTGAGAACCCAGACGCTTTTATTCACAATTATTCAAAAGTGATCTTGTCAAAACACCAGAAAGAATTACTCTCCTTAATAGCAAAATTCTGCGTAGTCAAGAAAAACCTAAGTAAACTTGACATTATTGACATTCAGGCTGGAATGGAAAATTTCTACAATGACTTAACGAAAGACACCGCCCTACATGAATTCAATGGAGAAGGACTCAAAGCTGAGATAGTAAGCGCACTAGAACAATACAAGAAGGAATTCAAAGGCAGTCAAATCATCACAAAACAGCACATAGACGAACTCAGAAAACTCCAATCAGACAAATCCATACGACTTGCCACACCCGAAAAAGGATCAGGAATTGTTATACTTGAAGCCGACACTTACAGGAAGGCCATGAACGATATAATAAATGATCAATCTAAATTTAAGCATGACATCAAACAGAAAGATGATTCAACGACAAACAGCAATCCAAAAACTCATAAAGCCGTGAGAGTTTCAGGAGCTCCTTCGATGCGGCCCATTATGTCAATGATCAACACTTCACAACATAAACCAGCCAGGTTTCTCTTCAAACTACTTGAACCAATACGGAGCATCATAAACGCTAACACTATCAAGTACTCCTTCGAACTACCAAATGAATTGAAGGGGAAGAACATCCTACA
The DNA here is from genome assembly GCA_029291075.1 of Eudiplozoon nipponicum. Lineage (NCBI taxonomy): Eukaryota > Metazoa > Platyhelminthes > Monogenea > Mazocraeidea > Diplozoidae > Eudiplozoon > Eudiplozoon nipponicum. The sequence continues at coordinate 2,795 of JAQBSW010010904.1, read as the reverse complement.
GAATAAAATGGTCTCGCTTGACGTCTCATCCTTATTTACAAACATACCACTGGATAAGACAACGGAGATCTTGTGTGACCTCATCAAAAATGAGTTTTTTGACTTCCCTATAGACACCAATGATATCAAAAACATCATATTAGTATGTACTAAAAACGTGCAATTTACATTCGAAGGGATATACTACCGTCAGATCAATGGTGTAGCTATGGGAAGTTGCATCGCACCCCTCCTGGCAGATGTATACATGTATCACCTGGAAAAAACGAGCCTAAAAGGTATAATTGACCAGTGCGCACTCTACAAATGGTATGTAGATGATATCTTGTTGTTCATCTCAGAAGCAGCAGACCTTTCCGAAATCCTCAAACAAGCAAATGGAGTCGATCCAGACATCAAATTCACTCTCGAGGTAGAGAAAGACGACAGTTTTCCCTTCCTTGACATCAAACTCACTCGAGAAGCAAACGGAGATTTGACACTGGCCATACATAGAAAATCCACTTTCACCGGACAATACATTCACTACAACAGCAGTGTGCCAAAATCCCACAAAAGAAACTTAGTAAACAACCTAGCAAACAGAATCAGGAAGATCTGCTCTGAACACAAGATTGAAGAAGAACTGGGCTATCTAATATAATATTAATAGTGAAGACATGTATACATTGTTCGCATGTCTAATTTTAAATTTGATTGCTATTTTTCTGATAAACATCTAATTTCTCAATCTTTATTTAATGTATGCTTCTTAGAATTATAGCTATTTTTTAACTTGGAAGCGTTTGCTTTTATTATACACTTAGATCACAATAAAACTTGTTGCATTCTTAAGATACTGACTTCTGGAATTGTCACTATGCAAGCAGTTCTCCGTTGTCTAACATCTAAACAGGCCGGGTGGGAGTGGAAAAGGAGTCGAGGAGGTAAGTCAGATAATCGTTGGCGAAGCAGGAGTCGTCTGACTGAGAGGTTTTGGGCTTTTGCAGCAATTGGTGTTTGATGATAGCGAACTTTGCCCGGGGGTTAGGAGCTGAGCGGATGCGTCTTTCGATGTGGAGCGCTTGTTTGTTGATAACCTGTTTAATGTGCCCATCGATACGTCGCAGTGCGAGGGCGCGAGCAAGTTACGATGTGCGTAGTCGAGAGTGGCGTGCGAGGTTGCCGCGTGTCTTAAACAGAGCGTTCAACTTATTCGTCGCGTTTACGTGTTGAATAGAGGTGGCGGAGTTAAAGTGGGAGGATAGGATGTTATGGACTTCGGAAAAGCATGAGGAGAGATTGTTTGGGAGAAAGAGGTCCCTCCAGTTAACGGCGGGGGCTTTCTGCTGTCGGGCGGGGCGAGATCTAGGGCTGATGAGGGTGACTGACCGCTCGTTGACCCGGATGGAGTGGTCAGCGTCGATCAGGATTTCTTTTGTCCCACGTTTGTCGGGTGGGTGAAGTAATTGGAGGGTTTGAAAGCAAAAGGGAGGCGAGATATCTGCGCTCGAGGGGGCGCTCTGAAGCTGCGTCAATGGGGTGAGCAGGGACAGAGACTGATCAGGGGCTGAGACGCAACAGTCCTGGGTGGGGTCGATGATTGTTTCGGTAGAGGGAGTTGAAGTTGATGGGGCTGGGTCGAAATTCCGTTTGGCCTTAGGCGCCTTACGTTTATTCGGTTTCTGGGCCATAACATCCGTTGCATAAGTAACTTGTCGTGGGGATGTGGATCTGGCGGACGAACTTGGGGTAGAAGTTGTGTTATTTGGAGGCTTTGCGCGGCGTGGTAAAACTTGAGACTGTGTGGGGGGACTGTTTGCGGAGTAAGGGCTAAAGGTGAAAGAAAGACCTTCAAATCGGGAAGATTTCAGCAGGTAAACTGGAGGAAGGTGCGTCGCCAATGATTCCGCCGTGAACTGAGCGGCTTTTCTTTGGATTTCTCCAGCCCGGAAAGGCGTGATTAGCTGGAGGAGAGGGAGTGGTGTCCGGTTGAGGGTTTTGGGCTTTCTCTAAAGTCCTCTGTAGTGGCGCGCAGTCTCGCTTTAATTTGACTTTCCCGGATGATAAAATGGGCGAGTGCAGTTTGAGATCTCTTGTGATTTCGTAGGGCAACATCCCTAGCTACACCATTCAAAAACGCATAAGCTTGATTTAATAAATGGGGCTGTACGGTGGAGATTGAAAGGTTGCCAGTCCTGTGCCATCCGCCATTTGCTGCTGGAGGTCAGGAAGATTGGAGATAAGTTTTTGAGTGAGAAACGGGGAGATGGGGTGCTGGCGATGAAATCTGGTTCATCGTGGAGTGAGATAGAAGAGCAGATATAGCGTAGATTACGATAGAAGAGAGAAAAATAATGGGTATTAAAATGTCAGTAATAAACGAGAAAATCGGGTTAACTAGGAATAAATCCTTGATAAATGAAGGCAAATTCAAAAAAATGTGTAAGTAAAATCCAGATGGATCCTAGAGATGAAATCGAACAAGAGACGGGAAGATCGGGTGAGCTAGGAATAAATCTTTGATAACTGAAGGCAAATTCCAAAAAAAATGCGTAAGTAAATTCCTGGTGGATCCTAGAGATGAAATCAGACAAGAAATCCCGAGAATCTAAAAATAAAAACTAAATAAAACCCGATATCCTTTAAAATTAGAGAATTGTTGGAAACCACAAGCACGCTCTCTCCGGTCGTTGCGTTCCACCCGACAATAAGTATACATGATCTAAGCATTCCGAACCTCTAGTTGATTCCTTTATAATCTGCTTGAGATCATGATTAGAAAAAAATTTGATTATTTAACAGTCATGTAACAG
>JAQBSW010010903.1:0-22200 GCA_029291075.1 Eudiplozoon nipponicum | reverse complement strand
ACGATGACAGAAGTCTCCAAACAATATGAGCGTTTAACACTGCAATCCACACTGGCGTTGTTACCACGTGAAAACGACAACTTTGCGCAACGAGGTGAAACGATCAACTATACTGGGAAAAATAACACTTGTATATGTAACAGTGAACAATGCGCACAAATGGTTAATTCTCAAGCTATCAAAACAATAATGACCAGATCTCAGACATCACTTTGCAATACTGCGAGAATGACCTTTACATGCAAACACACATACACACAAACACAAACGCATACACACTCACCAACTAGTCAAAACAAGAAACAGCAGTAAAAACGAGTCAGATTTGTTACCACTAGCATAATCAATTGAAAACCCAAAATGTATAAATATGTATGATTGTATAAGAGATGATTAGTATTCACGAAATAAATGGCCTTTATTCACTTTGTTATTTGTGCTTTCCTAATTATAAGAATACTGTTAAATTAAAAAGACATGGACATTATAAATATATATATATATATATATATATATATATATATATATATATATGTATATGTATATATATATATAAATGAAAGATAAAAGCACACTTCAGAGGTTTAAATTATCATTAATCAGTAAAATTGGATGAATGATTTATGCTTAAAGGCGGACAAATTTGGAGCAAAATTCTTGATATTCAGCTAGATAATAATGATAATATGTTAGAAATGTTACACCAAACGGAAGTAAAATTTAAATAGATTAAGATCGAACTGTTAGGTTATAGGAACTATTAATGCTATTGACCATTAGTTTTACTGTTATTGACAAATTGCGCCATGCTCGTGGTAGCATGTTCAAACAAAGATACATAGTCTCACCGAGTGTGTGTGGTTTGATTAAAGCACCTAAGCCGGGTGGCCAAAAAAGAATTATTTTTCCTATCCATTACTCCAACAACATATCAAATTTATTATCCATCAATGTCGTAGAATAAGAAAATACTGTTAGTTCTTAGTCGCTGCACTGATGAATTCTTATAATTTGGTGTGCATTGTTGATAAAATTGTAAGAGATAAAAGTGATTAGTTGGCCAAATAGCTGTGGTATCCATGTGCGTAAATTTACCGGCACCTAAATCGATGGACTGCATTCGACTTTGTTGTGCTTATCATCCGTTAATATTTGAAATAAGTAAAATAAAGATTTTGAACATTAGGCAGATGATGATTATATGTGTTAGCTTGACTTAATTTATATTTTGGAAACAATTTTATAAAGCAATAAGCGGTTTCTCAATGGGAGAATCTTTACCAGGTTCAAAATCTAACCCCGTATGCAATATTTGAAAAAAATCTCCAAGATAAAATACCTCTGAAACCTTAAAAGTCATTATGGTTTTCCAGTGATATATTAGCGATATGAAATTTTAGTAATAAAACAAAGGTAGATGTCATTATATCAACTGGGCTGATGAGCGGTCTCAAATTCACAATTGAAAGGGATTACTGCTTTTCAATGTCAAATTATTTCAACATAGTCAGAAATTAGAAAGATATACTTTTGTGAAATATGCCTACTCAGAGATCCTTCCCAATTGGAAGTAAAATCATCCCTGTAAAAAAATCGATATCATAAAATAATTAACAATATGAAGCCTTAGATTAACAGACATAAATTAGGTTGTTGAATCTCCGCGATTTGTACTATCAGTTTCGCAAATATACGACTGTTCCCCCTTTCCATGTACGCGTCGATTTTGTCTTATTGACTGCGTGCCGATTCGCTCCTTCCTTCCGAAGGCTTCAACATCGTTCATGTTAACCACAGGAAATGGGTAACCAAATAATCTTCTTTGCTCCTGGTAAGTATTCGTATTTTAATAAAAGCAATTATGATGCATGTCATAAGTAACTTTAATTTTAATCTGAGGTAAGTAAAAGCTGACGGAGAAAAAGTGGATGATAAGCTCACGGTATTACCAGACTTAAAACTGAGCAGATATGTTTAAAATGTGGCGTTGAAATACAAATTAAACACCATCTTAAGGCAGTCGCTTACTGGTGAAGTAAACCTCAACCAATTTGAAAAAAATAGCCCATAGAAACAGTAATAGTGTACGGAATGCTTCAAAAAGACTCTGGGTGCAATTTATGCCGGTGAAAATATGCGCCAAACCAAGGTAAGTAGATGGAAATGCAGAACTACATGTGTGTAAGGACAGGCTACTAGATCAATTCGTTCCCGACATGTAGTGGATTCTGAACACAATATTAGCTACAACGTTTGTAGACGAATAGTGATATGTGATATTAACAGAATAATGAACATGATTAGGTAATTTTTTGAAAATAAATCAATAGAGGATATTATGAATAAAGCAATGGCGAAAACATCGCTTGGTTTTATTTCGAAGACAGCATTAATTTATGTTAGGAAAGAACGTATGCACGGTACTGAATCAGTAACACGGTCGAGTCAAAAGTGAAGAATAATAGGTTTCGATGAGCTTATCAGTGGGCCTATAAAATATATATTGGTTAACCAATTATTTGTAGTGACGTCTTTTACAATTTAATCGTTATCTCTAATTTTAACGCCTCTATAAATTTACGGCCAAAGGGCTGTAAATACACACACACATTCAATTACGCAACATGCGCCTAACTAATTAAATGGGAGAAGCTGTTTTGAAATTAGCCAGCAAGTATAAGTCTACTTGTTTCAGTAAAATTTGGCGGTCATTAATTATTATAATTTTACCTTGACATGACTTTATTCAGTATGGATTTGTTTTACTTTGCTGGCTTCTCTTAACCCGAAGGTCATCACTAATTACGTCATTTCAAATGGGAATAATAAAACAGTTAGTCTAACGCAGACAAAGTGCAAATAACATTTCAGCCACTGTAGTCCAAATTGATTGGATGTACATAAATGTTATAGACATGCATACAAACTCGATGACTACCTACCTAATGAAACATCAGTCAGCTATCAAGAGACTATCCATCCAGAAGTAAAATGCAACAATTAAATGAACTTTAAAACATTATTAACTTTTCCTTAAGATTCTTTTATGAACTGCGTCCTGATGAAGGATACCAGCAAACGTGTTTGAGATAATTTCACCAAAAAGTGGAATTGGGGTCAATCCTGTGTTAATCCGAAGCAGATCAAGTAACTATATATATATATATATATATATATATATATATATATATATATATATATATATATATATATATATATATATATATATATATATAACTCTATTTCGTCATAAAAAAAGAGTAAGTTCATGTGGATTTTCAAGGTTTATTGTAGCTGAACAATACACGGGATATAGAATTCACCTTGTTAATAAAAAAGAGAGATCCGTCGATGAAAATCATATCATGCTTCTTAAATCGTCTTAAATATTTTTCCTTATTTGACTTGCTTATTTTCTATAATAGCTTATTTGTATACCTTAGAATAGAATCACAGATTATAACTGTATATGTTGAAGTGAAACCACTTTAAAGAACAATGGAAGTAAAACAAAATTATGGCGCACAATAAAATTTGTCTATAAAATCTTTGAATTCAAAAAATATATGTTAACTGATTTGACAAAGTGCACAATGTAAATTCAGGAGAAAAGTTGCCAGTTTTCAATATTTTCCCACAGTTCTTTGTTCATCAAGACACAATATTAAGTTATTATCTGTGCATAAAAGTACTTCAGTATCGTATTTTGACTCAACATTTCTCGTTTTTATCTGCCAAAACGCAAGAAAAAATTAGATAATTTGAGCAACTTTATCAATAACACGATAAATTTACAAAATGGAAAAAACTCCGTGAAAACACCAAGTGTTTTCGGAACAAATAAAGACATAAAAACGGTTGCACTGTACTGCGTTATCGATTTAATTTGCTAATCCAAACAAGCGTATTTTCAAATTCGAACGGCAAAAAACCGAAACAATTATGGATTTTTTCAATTTCAACACTCAATAATTTAAGCGAAATAATGTCAAGGGATTTTTCACGTATAGTGTTTTGTAATTGATTATATATATTGTAAATTTAAGAGAATACATTGAGTTTACCTGAGAGCTTTCAAATAAAAGGCAGAGCAATCGTAGATAAACCAGATCTCTTCCCATAACTAAGAACCTTCATAATCGTGTTCATATAGAATCAAAAATAAAAATTGAGTCAGGATGTTCGATTGTTAAGTGCCAAGATACCATCAAGAAAAAAGGTATTTTAGATATGAAAATATAATCCTTAGCTGAAGTTGATCGAATGACATTAGACAATAGATATGCTATTATAGATAAAATCATTGGTGGAATGAATCCACCCATAGCAATTTTATTAAAAAATAAGCAAAGTGAGGTCATAAATTTCATGGATAAATAAAGAAGATAACTCATTAATATTCCTCAATGAACATTTTGCTTTCTATATTTAATTTGCATAATTAATTTATATAAAATTTCACAGTCAAATTCTTGAAACTGAACAGCAGATTTCCCATTAGGTCTTCCAAATCCATATTATGAAATCACTTCCACTTTTTTCCACTGGCTACACCAGCTTTCTAAGATATTTATATTTACAATAGTTATTCAATAGTTCATAGCCCAGGTTTGGTTTACTATTAAGCTTTGTCAGTGTAATCCTTTCTGATCTTTGTCGAATAACCATAAGTAAATTGTATATTTCTTGGTCTAACTTATCCAGGAATAGCTTTTAATACTCATACTTTTATCCCTTTTAGTCCAATTTGCTTAGACGTCTGTCAATCTTTCACGAAACACAAACGATAAATGAACAACTTTGAAATAGATTATTTACAAAATTAGACACCGAGACAATAACATCGTTTGCGTCCAGATTTCTAAAACACTCATAATCAATCATAATATTAAGACTGGAAACTAGTTTCCAATTATTACCAACAGATTATAAATTGACATTGGAAATCATAACTAGTTGGTCGTTATCATTCGGATTGTCCCATTAAAAAACCTGGGCTTATGATCCAATCCACGATTATAATTCACAAAATATAACGAGTTACATATTGAGTCTCTAAATAATAATAATAATCTGAAAACACATTAATAGTTTTGTAGGTAATCATGTATTGTGAATGAATTCAATATATATCCCACTCTTGAAGCTTGTTGAAATTATCCGCAATAGACGTATATTTCCGAAAATCAACGATCGATTGGGTAGATCTGTTAGATTACAGATTATCAGCTGCTGTTAAAATCGATTTGTCAATAAGAATTGTAACAAATTTGCTAATAGAATTATAATCATTGGCAAACCGTCGGTTAGTATCATATAAGTATTTCGCATGTCTAAATTTTTCTCCCAGTCGATTATCGAACAACCTGTCTTGACGAATGTGGAGTAGAAAGTGATATTCACTTTATAATTCGCATTTTCCTTATTGAGCCATGTTTCGGCTAAAATAATAAATTCAAAATTATAAATTTTAGCAAACTCGGATAACATGAAACGTTTTGTTCTTCAAACTACGTATGTTTGCATAAAACCTCGACAAACCAAACTCAGAAATTAATTTATCATCTGTATCAATCTGTTTGGTCTCATGACTATACTTTTGTATGGTTTCTTTTTTGTTATCTCCATCGGCTTCTACACCACATTTACCCTTCACTTCTTTTAGGCTATTTATTACGTTTTTTGAGGCTATCACATGCCATGCAATCCTATTCAGCGATTTATTCGATTTTTCATCAGTTACCTTCCTTCCCTTCTAATAATGGATAGGCAGTAATATCGAATTTTATCTTATTGAGCCGCAACTTTCCTTTGGAGTAACTTCTTTCCGCGGCCAATAGGGCACTTTTTAAATGCAGTAACATCATCCTTTGCTATTGATTTTGTCTGATTGCTCAATCGTCGGCCATTTAGACAGTGTAAGAACTACCGGCCTTGATAGATCAGTTTTTTACTCACTCCAACACATTTGCTCATATCAGCATCCAAAAACTCATTAATTATTTGAGTCAGTCTCGCCACATTTCAGTAGTTGCTTTCTCTGAAAGATTAAGTGGCATTATTTGGATTTGTTTATGCGATATTGCCATAAACTCGCTAGCATTTAGATTTAAGAAACTTTCCCCTGGAAATGAGCCAGCATTCCAATTATTTCCTTTTAATAAAACGAAATACAAGTTCTCTCCATGGTCGTAATTCATAATAAAATTTATGTAACTTAATTTTAAGGGTATTATTATCCTCTAGTAGTGCTCTAGAGGTTTATTTTTGGATAATGCATTGTTAATTGAGGACTTCAGCACTGAAAACTATTTTTCAAAATTCATTTTGAACAAAACCGGAGCCAAGCTGATTCGAAAAACGTGTTGTCAACTAAACTAACTAAAACCTACTAACTTGTTCAAATCAATTCACAGTAAGGATAACCTTTCGATGAAAGCCATTATAATTAAGTCATTATTTAATGATATTTTGTTCCGTCAAGTACCATATATACAGTGATAACTAGGTCTGAAGAAAAGAAATTAAATGAACCAACGGCGAAAGCCAAATTCTCCCAATATGTAATATAAGAAATTCTGCGCGTTAGTTAATTTTCAGGCTCAAACTAGCAATATAAAATAAATATTACAGCGGTGTATAATTATTTAAATAAAGTTTACGAACATTAAATAGACACCAATCCCATTGAATTAAGCCAGTTGAACGAACTAGCAAATTCGACGTCAGCTTCATTCTTGAAGTAATAGTTTTCATTGATTTTAGTTCCTTCGATATTAGCATTTATGTAGTGTATTTACGCAGAATGGTAGCTCTATATACTCAGATAGGCATACATTATTATATTTGATATATCTTATGTTTCGGAGAACTAATATATATGCAATTTTTTGTTATGTGTTTTGAAAGTAATAAATAGTTAGTTCAAATAAAAATAGAAGGAAATACCAAAATCTGCATGAACGAAATGTGGAATCCCATGTACACAACCACTATTTAGTTGATCAATAAATAGAGCATAGTTTGCCGGTACAAGATGAATTTTTAACTTTTACTGGTATTTAAAACAATTTTTTATTGTAAGCTGTTAATGTTTCAATAAGAAAATTAATAAAAGGCGTCATTAGAACTTTAATTGTATCGCACATTTCGTGACAAAATGTGTGGCAGGTTTGGGGCGTACTGCTAGCTTTAACTAGTGTGTCTACAATAAGCTCTCAATACGGTATCTATGAGATTGAAGTTTTGTTTCATACTGTCTTTGGTAAGACGGTATGGTTAAATATAATCTAACTTGTTACTAGGCATGCTATGCTGAAGTCATAAATATAACCGTATTAGTTTTGCACAATTAGAAATTACCATATAATTAATTGTTTGCAAGAACACCATTTTACATTAAAAAAAAAAAATTTTCTTCCAAAATTTCCATGTCAGCATGAAAATTATGAAGGTTTATTTTCACCCATGCATTATTGGTATTAGTTTGCTAATTACATGTTTAATTACTAGAACTTTTAGATCAAACTATCTCCGTTTGCCTTAAAAGTAGACATCTATCTAGTTATAATTGGATATTCCGTTCCATAACAAATTTAAAGAATCTGTCTTGCGTTTGTGAGAACAAAACAATTACCCTTGTAGACAAGCTTATCAAATTTCACTAGTGTTCGTTTGCAATAAAAAACGTAAAACTCAAGTATGATATATAGAGCATCTCTGATATTAACTGTTGCATTTCGAGGGCATAAAATAATAACAGAAAGAAATTTCGCGTATTTAACGGATTTTTATTTCATTTATAAATTAAAGAGTGATTTAACATTTAGAATAATCCGTTAAATCAAATTCGCAAGCTTGAAGTAAACACCAATCGCAGTGTACTTAACCATTTCAGTTTTTCAAGAGATACCAAATAGTTTCAGCATGAAGAAGGGTATAACAAGTAAAACAAGCTTGAATATGGCTTAAACACGCGTGTAGTGTGCGATAAGGGTGGTGCAGTGGATAGAGTCACGAATTCCAAAGCAAATGTGCCCCAATTTGAACCAAGTACGTCGCAATTTCAGAATAGTAATTGACGAATTCCTAATAGGGACGAGTTTCCTTTTAATCCAGGTGAAATTTTGAGGTTATACTATCATCATATATATATATATATATATATATATATATATATATGTATATATATATAGCGTTTGGTTGCCGTCAAACTGGTTTAAACACTTGTCCAGTGACATTGATTTCTAATGCTGTTGTTAATATGATGGGCGCTAATATTTGTCTGTATAAAATGGATTTGATATGTTGCTTGAATGCGTTGAGTTTCTAGTCGAGAACCGCCTTCTGATGTTGAATTGTTTTAGGCGCTTATATGTAGAAAATTCTGTTTTACAAGCAGTGCTCTATACCGGCATAAAAGCATTTCCGATTGAACGTTTTTCGATACGGAATAAATATATTGACTATTTGGTTTCCTGCTTAGCGAAAATATATATTACGTTTTATATCATCGACAGGGAAAACAGATTTCGCCTCATGAAATTTAATAGCTGCCAGTTATGTCTTCTATTCAACGAATGAGTAGATGCAACGCGTGTTTTTGGTGAGCATATTAAACTACATTTTCACAATGGGCATCAAATGCTAGCCTAGTAACCTACTTTACACTAATACAGTCTGAAAACTAGAACAACTGACAATATGCTAGAGTATCGCAAAGAAAGATAGGACTACTGGCTATCCAATACTGTAAAATTTATACTTACATATGTACAAATAATTTTTTTTTCTATAAAAACACGAAACCTTGATTTAAATAATCTGCAATTGTACCTGATATATGTGGTGCAGATTGATTCTTTTAGTCCAGTTAGCCGTCTCGCTCTTAGATGACCATGGGAGGTCAAAACGCGTCAGTGCTTGCGTTTGAAGGTAGTTTGGCTGTGTTATGCGACCTGCCAAAAAAAACTTAGACTGATTTTTTCTCATGTTTGTAAACTAAATTTTAAAAATTGTATCGAAATCCGCGCAATCCATGCAATTTTAGCTTCATAACTTATACACCAATGTCGGTTAATACCACTTTATTCAGGTAGCGCAGTGAGGCGAAAGGTTCGGCGCAAAGAAACGGACACGAGCAAATTTTACTCAAACGGATGGTATGCCTAGCCCGGCTAATAAATTATTGCACACAAACTGATCAACCAAGTGTAAGACAATGTCCTACACACCACCGTGTAATAAGTATGGCTCATGAAACTCCATCTAAGACCACACGCATGCACACAAACACAACCAAACACGCATTATGCAGTTAGATATTATTTGTGGCGGAGAACTAATATATATGCAATTATGTATTAGGTGTTGCGAATCTAGTCACAAATCGTTTAATATCCACCAGAAGGATTAACGAAAGACAGCATGAACGTATAGTCCAATCTCGTGCACATTCGTTTCGTTCTTACTTGCGACTCATGAATAGAAGCCGGTATTACGCCCTTATTTGAATGAGGAATGTGAGAAAATCGGACAGAACAATCTCCCAGACGAATGTGTTAACCTGCTGCAGTGAAGTTAGAATCAAATAAAGTCTCGACAATGCGACTTCAACGTTAACTCGATAAAAAAATATATACCGATGCTGTAAAGGATACTATCACTATAGCTATTGTGTCAGTACTCGATACTAACGGTTTAGTACCGAAGTGGTACATGGTACTAACAGTATGGTTGCCGAGTCTGTACATGGTACCAACATGATGGATTTCAAAGCATACTATAGTTCATCAAAATTGAAAATTAAAACTATTTCTGAACACCTGTTACTCAAGTAAATCCATACACTCTGGCCTTGATCGCTATCAGCTATCAAATTTCGCGGTAATCATGACATCATTCAATTCAATATATAGCAGTTAAATACTGTTTTTGGCGGAAGGCTGATATATATGCAATTGTGTATTAGGTGTTGCGAACCTAAAAACGTTTAAAGTGGAATGAATAAAGTTGAGCTGTCAAAACCTGATGTGCTGGGAATTAAAAATTATTGTCATGTTCGTGCATAGAGACCAATTAAGTTGTGACTTTAAGCCAAAATAAGAAATCATGCATTAAATTTTTTTGGCGTTTGTTATTTCATCCTTTACTCAGTTTCCATTTTGCGTTTGTTTTCAGTTTGCAAAGATTTAAGTTTATTCATTTCTCGTTATCTGGCGAGAGAATAAGATGAGTATATTGTTCTTATCTTCCAAGCTTTCAATTCATTTTTGGTCGTGGCAAGGTGCAATGGATTTTAAAAACAGGACTTATCTTATTCAAATAACATAAACTGCTAGGGACGAAAATAATATCCTCAGGCTATAATATAAATTTACTTTTTTCACTGAAAGATGTACGGAACACTTGTCAGAAGATGCTTAGTTAGGTATGCGATTTTTATCTGTTTAATGAGTTAGAACTGCAGAAAAATGCCGAGAACGAGTGAATGTTTACAGTGTTCGAGTTATTTCGTATGAATCAGTTTTTATTGTTTATTACATTGTCACGTAAAAGAAACACCGTTCGGTTTGTTATTCTAATTAGCCGTCTCCTGGGATCTGCAACAAGTGGCATTATTTAGGTAGCAGTAAATTAAAGAAGGGCTTTAATAACACATTATTTGTGGCACATTTAGACTAAAACTATCAAAGAAACGTTTATTCAAAGAATTAAATTTGTTTTTCACATTAAATTAAATCTTTAAGTCGTGTCCGCCGTAGTTATAAAATAGATACCAATTGCCAAATTTTCAGAAATGGATTTGTAACTAGATTATGATCTTGTACTGCGGCTGTTCATCACTTTAGGAAATACGCTTCTTGTCTTAAAATGAGAATCAAATTGAAATTAATAACAACATAGTTAAAATTTGCTCACATGGGATAAGAAGTAAATGCCAAAGTCACTATGAACAAAGTGTTCACTCCAATTTACAAACATTTTGAGTGACATTTACATTATTAAACGAACATTGGTTGCGCGGGTGTTGATAACAATTATTATAATCAAGGTTGCGGTATTGATATAAACACCCGACCCATTATTTACTTACATATGTCAGTATCAACTAAGAATTGCAAAGTGTAGAAAAGGCAATTCATCCTATAGACCGGTTTCGTCCTTTTTCGGAACTCATAATGTATTTGACAGAATTTGCCGCAGGCAGGACAGACATGCCCAGGTTCGAGTCCTGTCCGCGGCAAATTCTGTCCAGTACAAGATGAGTTCCCAATAAGGACGAAACCGTTCTACTGGATGAATAGCCTTTTCTACACTATACAATTCTTAGTTTATACTGATATATGTAAGTAATTAATGGGTAAGGTGTTTATATCAAGACCGCAAACTTGATTATATTAATTTTGAATGACAGAGAGAAACACATCATTAAGAAGCAAAATTATGGTACAATTAATGTGCAATATTTTGACGTTGCAATCCTTTTATACGTATATATATTCGAACAAATTACTTGATGTAAATTCGTGACCAATTACGTACACACACTTTTCAGTATAATCCATTGTAAAAAAGCAATTCATCCGGTTAACCGGTTTCGTCTTTATTGGGAACTCTTGATTCCGTGAATTGTCATACTCTGGCCTAGCTTGACATCATATGAAGCATTTTCGCTACAATCATCAAATCATTCATTTAAAAATCGATCCTTTTTAGATTTCTGGCTGTGTAGAATTAATATGTGTGCAATTATCCACTAAGCACGTTATATTTTTTACAAGGTAGTCATGTTGTCATACGTAGGACCGGCTTCTACTGATAAATTACCGATAAGTAATAAATATATGTGTAAATTGTTTACAAATATTTTTCATGCTAAATCTGTTATGAATTTAGTGTTTTATATTAATTAATTTGTTACCAATTACCCAATAAGGAATACATATTTACATATTTACACACACACACACACACACACATATATATATATATAGAGATATATATATATATATATATATATATATATATATATATATATATATATATAGATTTTGCGGAATAGACAAAGCTTAACTAAAATATATTTGAATGAATGATGTCATGATTACATTGAAATGTGATATCTAATGCCAATGAAACCTAGATTCAACGGCTTCGTTAAGGGTGAAATTGTTAAGAATGGTTGTTATTCTCAATTTTGGTGAAGTTTAACTTACCTCGTAATCCATTGCATTAGTATCTTGCACAAGCTAATCATTATTAAAATCATTGTGGTGGCATCTGGTACAGGCTTGGGATCTCAAAAATATGTGTTTTGTATACTTTACAATATCGGAAAATATGATGTATTGTGATGTGGCTCCAAGACTTTTAACAAAGAGGACCATAATATTGCATACTTGGAATGCTTGTAGGAGATTACGCCGTCAAACCGTCCGATATTCCCTCTTAAAATATGTATTAGTTTTGATGTTGTACTCACTTCCACCGATAAGTTGCCTCTAGCCACAAAACACGTGGTCTTGAGATAATACCTTTTGTTTATGCTGAGTTTGTCAAATTTCCCGTGATCTGTATAAGCTAACGTGTTACAGGTTACACGTGTTTAGTTAATATGTTTAAATATGTTAGCCTTCCCCCTACAAGGAATAAATGGTTGATTTATTGTTTCTATTGATGTTGAAATTATGCTGAAATTGATTTTAGTTTGATAGGAATTGAATAAATTGCATCACAATGATATCTTCCGTTAGCTTGTATGCAATATCTTATCCAAAATTACACTGCATTTATTTTTTAATATAACAACTGTTTAACAATAGAGCTGATGAATATTTTGCGACAGAAATAACCTTTTTACATGCATTTAAAACGTATGGTCACCTGATTTATAACAGTACAAGTGAAGAAGTGCTTTTGATAATCTTAAGTCCGGCACATACAAGATAAATAAAATTTTAGTTATAAACAGCCTCTTAATTAATTAATTTTCATTATATTTTATCAACGTTTATAAGGGGTGAGGTAATTTAATTTGGAGACCAGAGCATTACCCGTTAAAACAAAAAAGTAAAAATTAAATGAAATCAGGTTTAGAAAAGTTTAAACACATGAACTTTGCTTCATAAGCATTATGCCAAATTCGAATATTCGGGGAATCCACCCGGTTTTTTATCGTTACCTTAGTCCAGACGATATTTTGCATTGACTTTCCTTTAACGTATATAAAACAGGTGCTACTTGGTAATGTTAACTGTAATTAAGTACAACTTCCTCATTTTGAATTGCATTATAGGGCGAATCTAATTTTGTTAAAAAATAAAATAATAAAATGTATTTGAATTTCTTTACCTACCTCTTATGCTATTTAAAATAAGTTCAACAGTGCCAACTGCATAGCATAGAATTAGTAACCGCTTGTTTACTTTACCTATATTGGTAGGTTCGTTTATGCAAATTCCTCGGCCGAAACTTACTTATCCCTATCTCCGCAGTCAAAATGTTCATCTGTGCCAACAACATTCTTACTAAATTTTCAAATCCGTCAGATGCCATCTTATTTAACTCAAAACAAATAATTTAATATTTATGAATTATTTATAGGATTTTGCAAGAATAAAGCACATCAATTTAGTAAAACAAAATATAAATATTTATAATTCTATGTTGACTACTGTGGCTCGAAGGTTGCTTCCATCATCTTGCTGTTTTCTACATCTTAATACGTTCACTTCTACGAAGGCTTTCTGTTGAATTCATGTCAGCCATAGGTAGAATACTTGGAGCATTCTCGATCTCATATGTTGCTTTTGTTACATTGCTTTTATTATATTTAGCGTTTTTTGATGCTTAACATGCGATATATATATATATATATATATATTCATTACATATATATATATATATATATATATATATATATATTCCATGAGCTTGCATTGCATAAAATAACTCATGCCCACGTTTCTACTGATGTTACTGTCGCGCTTAAAATTATATACGCTTTCGAAACATTTATTTTAAAACAGGTATGAAAAACCCAGTTGATAGTAGGCCATTTACTTCTTGGCAGAATTAAACTCGATCAAAAAATCTGTTACTTTATGTAGTAAATGTTTCCTACAAATCTGAAAATTTTTTAAATCGCTAAAATATTATCAACCTTATATGTAGTAGCGAGAAATGGTATTTTAATGGAAGTTTTTAAGTACCTGGTTACCTGAAGCATCTAAGCATCGATATGCTGATACGCTGTTCCCATAAATAAAATGAAGCATATCTACTTTTTAATAAGTTGAAAGTTAAATACAATTTTGTGCGTAGCTGATAACAAATACTAGGATTGCATTTTAGAAAAATTTTGCAGTTAATGTTTGGTTATCTTCTTCAATATAAATTAAGTTTAAAGTGAAAAAATTCAAATTTGGTATTCGTCATGTCTGTAATGAAACAAATATGAATCAAAACCATTTATATAACAATAAAACTGAAAATGAAAGATTATATATCTGCAAATTCGGGTGGTAAATGAGCACTCCAAATATATCAAGCTAAACCTAAGGTAACAAATATGATTCTTCTTTCAAGCACATCGGCTTCTAACGAAACATAAAAAATATTGATGGTCTTTTATTACCGAGATTTCGCAACCATGAATTGCGTACGACAGATAAATCTGAAAATCAAAAACGGCTACGTATTTGCCATTCTAAACTTAATCTGATTATTCAGATTATTAAACTCTTAAAACTTTTTACTCCAGAAACAGCAGTTACCATTTATTCCGCACTAAGGCGATTTTAATTTGCTAATTTTTATGATTTTTTTTTCCAAATTATGCTGGCCAGCGAACTGACTAGCACACATTTTTAGATGACTAAGATGTAATCTAATTAGCATTTTGCTTCGCCTCAAATAATTGAAAATCAATACTTAAATTAAAGTGAATTTATGCACATTAAGGGATGTTAAAGGCGCATTCATAAATAAAAAAGTAGGCTAAAATACTGTTCAAGAAAAAAATTTAAAGGTGAAGTGTCATACGACAAGGCTTTGCATTTGCCTACGTATATTGAAATAAACAGAAGTGCTAGTAGATGAGGTAGCAACTTTTCAAAATTTGTTCAAATGTATGTTCTACATTAGCGATCTATTATTTACTGAATACAGCATTTACAATTTTTAAGTGATGAATAAATCATACATGCAAGAACAAATTAAACGTAAACCAAGTATGTAATGAGTTGGAGTGTGATTTTTATTAACCACTTATTGAGATATATAATGTTCGATGCGGAGAGCTAATACATATGCAATTGTGTATTAGCTATTGCCTATTTAGTAACAAATTATTTCAAATAGGACCAGAAGGACAAACCAGTCTACATGAATCTATGATATAATCTCATGTACGCATGCATTATGTGCTTACCGGCAAATTAAAAGTAGGATCATGTACTATGCCCTATACCCAATGTATATTTGGATGAGGAATGTGGGACAATTGTTCGGTAAACCACCTTTATGATTGTGTATTGAAGCAGTAATGAAGTAAACGTCATAAACAGACTTCGACAAGGAGCATTAAACGACAAATCACCATATATTATAAATAAACAAGTAAATGAAACGAAAATTATGGTGCCCAATCGGTACCTGATACCAACACCATGGTGGCCGAGTAGGTAGATGGTATCAGCACTTTGGTTACCGAGTTCGAAAAGTACATAATCCCAATGAGTGCCAATATATGCTGTTTCACCAAAATTGAGAATTGCAACCACATATGACTATAAGTTTTTCCAGCAAATCCATACACCCTGGCCTTGATCGTTATTAGTTATCACATTTCGCGATAATCCCAACATCGTTCAATTAAATGTACAGTATTCATTGATTGTTTGTTGGAGATATAGCGCCTAAGGGCGGCTCCTAATGATGAGTCGCGCCAAGCATGCAGCACATGAATAAATTCGTTTATACTATTAGTTTTACGCAACAAACAATATCCGTTTTATAGTCAGGTTAATGATGTAGTGATTACCGTGAAATGTGATCAAGGCCAGAATGTATGGTGTAACGGTTGTTCATAAGTGGTTTTAAGTCTCAATTTGGGTGAAATTTATCAGTTTTAATATCCATTTTTTGGTACTATGTAGAGATTCATCCACCAGATTGTTGATATCCTTTATAGGCTCGGTATATAAAATACACCGTAAGTTGGTTTTAATTTCGCTTTGTCGAAAACTTTATATGAAGTTATCTCGATTACTGCTTGAATGCACATTCGTACACGAGATTGTACCCTTCAATTTTTCCACGTTTCTTGATCAAATATGCAATGGTTAAATCGCGTAGTACTGGCTCCTAGTAACGAGTCGTCAGTAAGAGCAAAACGAATGTGCCCATGGGTTTATACCTTCCATTCATGTTGACTTTGGTTTATCCTTGTGGTCCTATTTGAAATGATTTGTTACTATGCGGTCAACAACTTATAAAAAATTGAAAGCGATATTCCCAGCAAAATATCTAAGGTAATGACTGTCCAAAAAGTAACCATAAATGATCCAACAATGCATACGATTCACTACGAATAATTTATTTCGGCCACCTTTTGCTTACTTTCTAAAATTCATTGTCGTGGTCTCCTATTCAAAAATATTGTTGACTTATTATTCCAGTCCAAATTCTTTGCAATTCGAGAAAGCTGAATAAAATTCCTGATTTTATTTCAATTGATTACCTAATGATCGTGGTTATCTATTTCGGTTAAAATTTTTAATAATTTTACAGCCATCCCAGTTTATCTGATGATCTGTTTCCATTGAGTGACTGGCTAGGCCTGATCGTTGACTATGCCCATATTTGCATGCTGCTTTATGTTCCCTCTCTACGTACCTTTATTAGACGCATAGATTCAAATATATACCAGAATTTGCAAACTTTACAAAGTATCTAATAATCCACTGATGTACTGAGAGGTTCTATTTTTTCTTTCTGATTCGGTGGATTACTGCCTATAGTAAGTTATTGTCTTACTACTGATCTTATGTTGTATTTCGATGCTAATGTCCAAATTTTCCTACTCAATCTGGAATCTCTTAGAACCAGAATTGTGTCCTTTCCTTCATTTGGCTACACTAAATTCAGTACCTGTTTTACCTAGTTTATTTTTTCGTTAAATCTTACTAGTGTCGTGTTTATGATATTGTCAATTAATCTTGTCGGATAATCATTTATCCGGACTATTTATGTCATATTTTATCATTTCTCTATCCCAAAATTTTAAATCCACTATTTCAGACTTTTTATTATCATCCAAAATGGGTGATTAGGGCAGAAGTTTAGGAGGATTTCCAAATAAGTATGTAACCTATAAATATCGTTTTGTAATTTTACAACCGTAAATGAAAATTCTTCTTTGCTTTCTTTTTCTAATATTGAATATAAATTCAGAAAATTCTCCAACTCCTTATAAACTTGATTCCAAA
This sequence comes from Eudiplozoon nipponicum, assembly GCA_029291075.1. Classification (NCBI taxonomy): domain Eukaryota; kingdom Metazoa; phylum Platyhelminthes; class Monogenea; order Mazocraeidea; family Diplozoidae; genus Eudiplozoon; species Eudiplozoon nipponicum. Next base: position 4,708 of record JAQBSW010010903.1, on the reverse strand, counting down.
GTTAGATAAGGTCATCTAAGAATCTTAAAAAGAACTTTGACTTGAGAGGAGATATGAACAAGGAACTTAATTCTAAATAATGCATGTAAATATGAGCGACTTGGATCGATAACGGTTGTCCCATAGGTACACCTTTAAATTTTGTATAGAATTAGTTTCTAAATATGATATATGTGGACGACATACAAATTAAAAATATACATAATATTCATTAACATCATTGACTTATCGTCTAATACTTTAAGATATGCATTTAAACATCGTTGGACTCACTAAAATGTAACCTGACCCGGAATGTTAGTATAAATCGATAACCCATCCAGGCTTACCAGTCTATCATTTTCCAATAATTTATATTTAACAATAGTGTCAGTAAAGTGATACGTGTTGTTTAATTTATAGTTTAGAAGGTAGATGTATTTTCTTATTCCATGGCGTAGCAATTTGGTGATGATATAAGTTAAGGAATTATGAGCATTCACATTTATCCTAAGTGGATTACCTTGTTTATGAATAATTATTAAAACATTAACCCTTGAAGGGATTGTGTCCCTTTGTGATAATGAGTTTCCGAGCACTGAATTTAATTCCTCAGACTAAAACTTTTGACTGATTAAAGTCTTACCCGCACATTGTAGCGTATCTTTTGGGTCCTTATTTGTTTTACTATAAACATCTTCATTATTACATGTTATTATTACAACTCAATTGATTCATTAACACTAAGGCTCCACCTCTGTCTACTTTAAGGCGTTATTAAATAACCAACTTGGTCGTAATCTTTTTAATTCGGCTTACATTTATCCCATCTATGTCATAACACAAATTTTTCCACATCCAATTCAAATTTAGTGTTACCTTTTTCTGGAAGAATTTAGGTGATCTTAACTGTCTCTGTTATAACCTCATTCTTAGGTATTTATTCATTAGAAACGGTCGTGTTCGGTCTTAAGTTAAGTATTCTCATCTCGTTATCCTTGAGATCCATAGAAGGTAAATAAGTCACTCGTTTAAACAGCAGAATCCTTTGGAACGTTTCTCGAAGGACTATAAATTCCTAAGTTTGCTAGTTTATTCTCATCTATCTGCCTAGCCTTTTGAATTGTTTTAATTCCTGGCCTTGTTAGTAAACTCTTATATGCATTTAAAGCACATTGCATTTAATTTCATGAGCATCAAAAATCTTATTCTAATCTAGTCTAATTAGTTCATATTTCCTTCTATCTTATTTTTATCAATAATTTCATTAAATGTACAGAAATTGCTGTTTCAAAACTTTTTCTACCCTATCTAGCCGAATTTGAAATCTGAATCTAAGGTATTTAGGTAAAAAATTAAATTTTTCACAAAGTTTCAAAAATGTGGTATTTTCCACTTGCCTTAAAATTTGTATTTTCTCGATTAGTATCAACTGACCGTCTCGTCGTATTTATTTTCGATATAATCCTTTAAATAAATTTATCTTCACGCAGCGTTGTCATCTTTAATATAGTTTTCGCAGTAGTCCATTTCTGGACAAGTGATAGCCATCACAGTCCGGTAAAATCTTGATTCCTCCACATTTAGACGTGGAAACCTTATTTTTTGCATTGACTGATGGGCTCTCATTGGTTTTGTCACGTTGAAGCCATCCAAGATTTTCCCAGTAAGCACGAAGCGAATGTGCACATGAGATTATACTTTTCGTCCATGCTGATTTTGTTTTTTTTTCATTTGGTCCTCTTGAAACTAATATTTTACTAGATTCGCAATACATAATGCACAATTGCAATTTGTCGAGCCATTGCAGAAGCGTTTTCACTTTTTTCAGTTGTGTTTTGTCTAAAAGAAATATTTATTACGCTTCTTCTGTTATTTTCCAGTCCAATACCTTTTGGGAATATGGAAAATACCGACCTACTAAAGACTTTGCCATCTATACGAAGGAATGTAGCAGTATGTCTTCCAGTCATGCTGACTTCGGTTATCCTCTTGGTCCAATTTAGACTAATTTGTTACAAGGTGCACAAAACCTAATTCGGAATTGAAAGCTATATTCACAGCGAATAATGGACGAAAAGACTGTCAAAAATGTTTGTTCCTGAAAAGCATATTTCAGGCAATGCGAAACTTTTGTTGCTTAGGTATTTTTTTCGAAAAATCTGGACAGAATGCGTTCAGACTCAAATCACTGTCGCACGAATTCCATGTGCCCATTAAACTTTATCTCGACAGAAGTTCCCCAGTTGGCATGATGTATTTCTTATAATGACTGATCGCGGTGGGTTAATTAAAAATATACGTCGAAGACATGCGCAAGTAGAATCACATGAATGATGAAAAAGTGTTGGAATAATTACTTAAATCACGTTTTCGATTTAAAAAAAAACCGTTGTATAGTACCGAAAAGGAAAGCATCTGTTAGATTGGTTTCGTCCTTATTTGGAACTCCTCATGCAAGCCCAGAATTTGCCACACAAAGGGCGCAATCCTGGGCACTTCAGTTTCGGAATTTGTTGCTCTAACAACTTAGCCACCCTGTTACAATTTATATTAAAGTTTAGTGGTGTAGGTGATTTAGTGAATCATGATCGACATGCTTTCCAGTTGAAATCCTGGCTTCAAAGACGTTGGAGACGAAAAATGTAGAACTCGTTTTGACGGATGAAGTTCACAGTTTTTTGCAAACTGGCAGCTTATACAGAATAAAATTTTATCTTCATATTCTTATTGAATATCACTTTACCACTGAGCTACCCTGTCGCACTTTATATTCAAAGTTGCCGAGAACGCGCAGCTGTAGTTGCGTAGGTGATGTAATAAACCACGCACCAAACGCTTGCAGATTCAATTTCCTGGTACAAAAAGGACACCCAAATTGAAGAATTAGTTCTGATGGACGAAGTTGTCATTATACTCCACACAGACAGCTTATACAAAATGAAATTTTATCGTCATATTTTTATAGAAAATAAATTTTCCATGTTTAATTGTGATTTTCTATTATGCTAGGTGGGGAACTGCTTGTATAAAATTATTTCAAAAAGTAAAACGTGAGTGAATCCCACTAAAGTTAATTCCTTACAAAGTTATAAGTTGGTATAAAGCTAAAAACTGTATGCAGTACCTAAAATAAAATTTCCAAAATATGAGTTAAAATATATTGACTAAAATCGCAGACTTAATACAATTGTGTTCTAGTTTTGAGTCCCAACAGAAATAAATTCTGGATCAAAATTTCCAAGAGCCCACAGGAAACCACTTGATCATTTGCATTTGCTGCCTGATGTATGTTAAGTTTAGAGAGGAAAGAGATATATATATATATATATATATATATATATATATATATATATATATATATGTCAATTTTAATGAGTGATCGTTGGATATACCAAATTCGACATGAACAAATTTTTAAACCCTCAAAATTATGAGATTTGGGATTTATGGCGGCTTCCCAGTTGATAACCGACACCTCGCTGTAAAACCATAATTATTTGTTGAAATGTTATTGGAAAGTTGAGAATCATCCTAAAACAAGCACAAACACACTCACGCACATAATCTCACGTCTAAAATATTCAACCATAGCCAACCAATATGACTGGCGAAAACCAAAATTAATAATTGTTAATGTACCAATTTTCTCTAAGGCGTTCACCGAAAATTACAATCGATGAAAATATAAAATAGAAAATGCCGAAATAATTTGGCCTATTTTCTTCATTTAGCACATTATTATTTATTTAATTATTTCGTTCATAATAATAATACTGATTATATATATATATATATATATATATATATATATATATCGGTAAGCTTGGGGGTCTTAATGGATTGTTCGTAGGACTCTGAAGCAACTGGCCGCTGATTCAAGTTCTGTTTGTGCCATTCTGGCAACTAATTGACGGTTTCTCAATAAGGACGAAGATGGTCAACTTGATGAATAAATCTTGTTAACTTCCTCAGTGTTAACCAGACATTCGCATTTGGGACCCACATTAGTTTCAAGATGAATATATGTTTCAAGGTTTGGAAAAATTTTAGTCAATTTTAGTATTAGTGACCTATGTGACTTTAATAGAATAATTGGGACACAACTGCTGGTGGTGGTCACTTAGGTTAGCTATCGGCGTGAAACCCCTCCTTGAGAAGGTTTGTGCTGAAAGTCTGAGGCGTAATCGTGTTTAAACAAGCTTCGCTAGATCGAAATAGTGGCTACACTTCTTGCCTTGATTAGGAAGACTAATTTCAAACCAGGCATACTTAAGCCTGGTATGCTCTCTTTCCTAAAGCAATGAAATCGTGTGACCTTACGGAACAAACTGGAATATGCAGACGAGAGTTATTGTTGTTTTTGTTGTTGTTGTTGTTGTTGTTGTTGTTATTAGACAAGCACTTAAGAAACAGACAAGTGAAAGTTTAGCCAACTAAAATCTAGATTTATACTCTAATAATCCTAAGGGGACTTGCAGGAAATAGAGCATAAAACCGATTTGAACAAGTTTAAGTCAAGTATGCGCCCTTATAATCTAGGTAGGCAATGAGGGAAAACAAATACGAGAAACATGTGCTTGTGTTTAACTGTGAACATGCACAATTAAAACTTTACCATGGATAGCTCTTAGTTGAGAATTTTGAAAAAGCCATATAAATACACACCAAAACTGTAAATTGGAACATTGGAATACACGTTTCACTTCTTTAATCTTTTAAATGTGGG
>JAQBSW010010902.1:0-22210 GCA_029291075.1 Eudiplozoon nipponicum | reverse complement strand
TTTTTTAAACATTAACATTTAACTATAAAATTTTTTTAAACTTTACGTTAATTTTTAGTATTTGTCTCACGTGGCATAACCACCTGTTCTTAGCTAACAATTGTGTAGCATTTTTGAACAGTTCTTTGGTATTATGCCACCTCTGAGGCAATGTTCGTATACATTTTTTTATGCAATTACCTTTGATTTTAATGTATATATATTTCACATTATAATGTACTTCTCACACATGACATTACACTGCCCATTTTGGTATGACCAGCTACTTAGTTGCTAACGTTTTCGTGTAGCAACACTAAGTAGTGATCAGCTTCATATCATGGTACAGGCCACTTTCAATGCATATCTCAACTTTATCCATTTCACAAAGACCACTACAAATGCCATGACCACAACGTCGAGCACTTTAGCTCCTTTGGTCGTATACAAACACTGACAATGATCCAACCTGCTTAGGTTTTTATCTTAAACCTGGCAAATTCAGAGGCGATTTACCTCGAAATCTTCACGCTGCGGCTCCAAAAACTTACACTGCTCTATTTTGCCTCACGTGCTATGACCGTCCACTAGAGCTAACAATTTGTGTAGCAATTCCTAGTGGTTACCTGGCATCATATCATTGTTGAAGCAACCAACAAGCATATTTAAGCCCAGCACTTATGGTTCATCATATTTTTCCTTAACTTGGTTCGAACTCTGTCATGCATTTCTTATCTAGCCTCGCAGAGAGGAATATTTTTTCTTTTTTTTCAGAGAGGAAAGTGTTGTAACGACACAAATCAATCGGTGACATATTGCGTAAATAAAATTCAAATCTATTTACGTTGCACCAATGAGAAAAAAGCAAATTGCCGTTTAACCACGTTAAACGACGTTTAACCAATAGTATGCAAGCACACATTGCATGCTATTTAAGCACGGTAATTTACCATGCAAGTCAGTTGTGGCATTTGCATTCTACCTGCTTCGCGTATTTGCTTCGATCGGCTGTCAGCGCATATTGCACTTTACCGGTTGTCAATCCCTACTCGTCTTGATGCGAGATACCAGAGAGACGAGCCAATTGAGTGCAGGACCTGCATGACACCATACACAACGCGATCACAGCTCAACCACGGGAGTCAACATTCAACCAGAGTCCACCCAAGGCTCTAGGACATCTTCACTTCGGAAGACTTCAAGCGAACGCATTACCAGGCCCTCTTAAGGGCCCCCATATCAGTAACTAATCTCTATTCAGAGCACCTTAACCGAGTTTGTAACGTCGTACGGCATTTACTTGAAGCCGGGGCGTTTACAATACTATGGCAATTTTAAAGTTTTTTAGCCGTGCGATTAATTTCTGTCAGACCTCCTTTTAATGAGAACTGTTCTTATTTATCATGAAGTTACAATTGAATTCACTGTCTTTTATATTATAAAATTGATTTTTTTTATTTCTACATTTCAGATATAATATACTCTCCTTATTTAATTTTGAAAAATATAGTAAATGTTATTATTATTTTTTTAATTAGAATTATAATTTTAATCTTAAATGTACAGTTGCCAGAAACCGTAATAAATTGTTATGCTATATTTTTATACATAACTACTTTAATAATAATAAAATAATGATGTATTTAATATATCAATAGACGCCATTTAACTCGACAATTAAATAATATAAAAGCAAGAGTAAAAAAAGTAGGATCGTGTGACTAGTGTTGAGGCCCCTAACCTTTTGGTATTTGTAAGCCCCATAGATGCCAGTTCGCTTGAAGTCCTAACATTCACAGTAGAGTCTGTTTTGCCTACATTGTTATCTGTGTCAATATGATTTAAATCCATTAGGTCCTGCCCTAAATGAAATACATCTTCTAATTTAATATCGGCATTCATGATCAAGAATTATGATACTTAAATTGACACTTTCTTGAGGCGTTTGGAAGGTGAGAGTTGGAAAGCTATATCTTCAGCAATAATCTGCTTTGATGTGTACATGACCCACAATAATAAATAAAATTACCTGTTCCAAGGCTCCTCCTCAGTGTTATATTATATCAGAACACAAGGCAAGTGTCGAAAGATGTTTATTGGATAATGTTGTAATCGTTTATTATGGAGAGAAATGTTAAAATTGCAGCAAACTAAAATCTACAACCAGCTCGGAAGCACGATACTCAAAAACTGAAAATAGCGCACCATTTTAAAAATCAAGTCTTTAAACAAAGAATGTTCTGGAAAATAAAAAGAAAAAATTCTTTTTAAATAAAGTTGTTACAATCAGCTATGGTGGTTTAAATTTATCATTCAAGGTCATTTTATAAAAGGCGGAGGATTCAACATCCTCTACACACACCACCTTCTCTAAAAAAAGAGAGGAACGACTAATAGTAGATGTAATCATCGTTCTTCGGCTGACGTAGTATTCTTCCAGATCGTTTTGTGCATACTGGCGCCCCTGACGTCGTCATCTCGCCCGATATAACATTCGCTGGTTCTTCAATGTCATCTGGTGTCGACAAATAATTTTCATGCTGTGATTCAGTAGAATAAGATTTTGATAAGTTAGACAACGGTTTTTCAAATTGCTGCATTTCATTATGTGTCTGCAAGATGGGATTGCACACCTCAGATTCGCCCATGGAACGGTCATTCAACGCACCTTTTAATTCGGTCACACCGTCAATCCAGATAAACTGGGGAATACAGCGATCCAACGTAACACAATCCTCAATGCCATTTATTTCTATGATGACATTCTTATCAGTCATCCTCTTGACCTTGTATGGTCCTTTGTAAAATGGTGTTAGGCAGTTTTTCCTATTCTCATTAGTAATATAAACATGCGATGCCGATTTTAAATCAGAGGACACATAGCATTTAGTTTTAGGTTTTCTAGTTTTGGTTGGGGCCAAACGACACATCTTTTCTCTAAGTGCTCCTACAAACCAATCTACATAACTAGAAGCCCAATAAAGACTACTTGGAGTTTCAATTAGAAGATCTCCAGGCAACCTTAATGGTTCTCCATAAACTAATTCTGCAATGGAAGTTCCTAATTGTGCCCTATATCTGTTGCGCATGGCGAGTAGTACTATAGGAAGATCGTGTATCCAGCTTGTTCCACTAGTACACCTTAGTGCAGCTTTCAGTTCACGATGTAACCTTTCTACCATCCCATTTGCTCGTGGGTTATACGCGCTAGTATGATTTATAGTGATTCCCATGACATTGAGAGATCTTACGAAAAGCTCTGACATAAATTGACTACCGCGATCACTAGTGACCTTTTCCGGAACACCATAACGCGATATCCAATTATGTAGAAACGCGAACAAAACTTCTTGTGCTGTCATGTCTTTTAAAATCGCCACTTCAAATTGACGACTAAATCTATCTACCATAGTCAGCAAGTATTTGTTTCCGTTTACTTCAGGCATCTCAACAATGTCTATGTGTACGTGTCTGAACCGTCCATTTGGTATTCCAATGTTCTTTATATCGGTCCTGGTATGTCTCCACACCTTACACGTTTGACACTTGGTACAGGCTCTTACCCATAACCGTATATCTTTAGACATATGTGGCCATACGTATCTGTCGTTGATTAATCGTATGGTGGCTTTAATGGATGGATGACCCATGTTATGCAATACTTGGATAATCTTGGCCCGTAACTCCAATGGCACATATGGTCGTGGTTGACTTCTAGATGTTTCGCATAACAACCACTTGCCATTTATGAGCTTACGCACATATCCTGGTCTTTTGGACAATACCAATGTAAAGGGATCCAGTCCTTGCGCTTCTTCGATTTGACTAACGAAATCGTGCATTGGTTCTTCTAAACTTTTCAAAGGACCTTGAAATATCGTATCGACATCAGCTTCATTCGGTCGGCTTAGTGTATCTGCAACCACATTCTCTTTACCAGCAATATGAAATACAGTGAAATCAAACTCTGCTAACCGTGTTATTTGGGAATTTACTCTACGAGAGTAATTAAGCCTAGCTGTCTTACCAAGTATGCTGATCAATGGCTTATGATCGATCAATAACTTAAACTTGTGACCATCTAAGTAATGCTCGAAGTGTAACACTGCGGCATACACGGCTAGTAGCTCTTTGCCAAACGTATCATACCGTTTTTCTCGATCAGTAAGCTTACGGCTATAAAACCCAATCGGTTTTACTACGTCCCGATCTCTTTGCTGTAGCACTGCCCCTAATGCAACATCTGAGCAATCTGTGATTAGCTCGAAAGGTTTTTCCCAATCTACAGTTGCTAATGTGGTTACGTAACTTAACATTTCCTTGGCCTCTTAGAAATTTTCTCGGTCTTCTGGACTGAAGTTTATAGGCCAAGACTTCTTGATCGTGCTCTTTTCACGAGTGAGATGGCGTGTTAACGATCCAAGAATTCCGGCTAGACCTGGAATGAATCGACGGTAATAGCTGATCATACTCAAGAACCTTCGCAACTGGCGCACGGTTCGGGGTTCCGTTACGTCCTTTATAGCTTGGATCTTATCTTCCAAAGGTTTAATTCCGTCTTCGAAAAGTATATGACCAAGGTATCTAACTGAAGAGCAACCGATATTACTCTTATTTGGTTTGCCCACTAATCCATATTGTTCCAGCCTGGTCAAAACCGTTTCCAAATGCGTACGATGTTCATTTCGTGAGCGACTAAAAATTATGTCGTCTATATATACCCTCGCAAATGGACAATTCTGAAGGATTTCTTCAGCCAAACGCTGGAATGTCTGACTGGCATTTTTCAAACCAAAAGGCATTTGAAGAAATTCATGCGATCCCCCTCCTGGAAATCTGACTGCGGTGAGTGGTATCGAACTTTCCTCCATTGGTATCTGATAGTACGCTTTCTGGAGATCTAAAGTTGAATAAACCTCATATCCCACTATATCTCGGAGCAAAGTACTCTGGTTAGGGAGAGGATAAGAATCAACCTTCGTCACTGAGTTTAATAGACGATAATTTCCACAAACCCTCCATTGACCCGGTTCAGGTTTGGGAACTACCACTATTGGGGAAGCAAAATTGGAATTTAACCTTCTACAAATCCCCACTTCGCGCAATTGGTGAAATTCGGACAAAGCAACCTGTTGCTTGTGTTGTGCCAATGGTTGAGACTTTGGTGAACAAGGCAACGGAGCCACCAATTATATCTTGTGTTCTACTCCTGTCTTCAAACCTATCCTTTTGGCACTGAAAGGTTGAAACACTGCTAGGTACTTCTCGATTATATGGGCAAAGTCATGTGCGACTGTTGGACGAGGTAAAAGAACTGTTCTAACTGCCGACGTGTTAGACTCAGTAGGTGTTGACACGCCTTCGCCTTCTGCGATAGTCCTAGCTTTGGGGTCTAATGTCAGCTTGAAATGTGATAAGAAATCCATGCCAATGATATGGTCCTTGACATCGGCTACTAGAAAATTCCATTTAAAGGAAGATTTCTGACTTAACGTTACCGACATTTCTTTCATCCCTTTCACTCCTATCGGACTACCGTTAGCGGCCCATAGTTGATAATCAAATGTCGGGCAATCTGCTTCCACCACGTCTGACCTAACTATGCTTACCTCAGCCCCCGTATCGATAAGAAAATCTAATCCAGATAATTCATCTTTAATGATGAACTTGTTGATGGACAACCCGGCAATGTTTTCCAGATCTCCGCTTAGTAAGAATCTGACCCTCTTGCCTTCTTCTTCGGTGCTATTTGATCTAGTGGCATCTTTTGCTTTGAGTATGCCTTTTAAAGGCATATCTGGGAGCCTTTGCAATGGAACCCCCCTACGGCTCCTACTAGCGGGGGTTTTGTCCTTTTCCCGGTGATGGATTTCTCTCTACCGGTTTTGTGCTTCCTTTCCATCTGGGTCCACCTAATCGCGGGTATATACAATTTTCACCTTGGCACTTCGCACTGCGTCCGTATTCGCAATGTGCCTTACACCATCCGCGAAGCCCATCCAAGCGTTGACGCTAGTGATTCCCTCGACGTCTATTATACTTATCCTGACTCTGAAGTTGTGCAATATCAGTACGCAAGCTAGCAACTTCTATACATAAGAAACGCAAGGTTTCTTGTATAGTCAGGTTGATTTCGGCATCCGCCCTGACTGGCTGCATCGTGACAGAATCTGCTATTACAGCATGTACTTGTGGTTCCTGCTGTTTATACACGCCGTCTAACCCTCTGAGTTTAGTTGGCCAATCAATGCTCATAGTGTCAAATAATTCCAATTATATATATATTCAACCTGGAAGCTTTTGTGCAAAGGCGTTCATAAAATTCGGACAGTAATTGACGCCCCATTTTTTCTAAGCGTAATAGTTCGCGTATTTGCGCCGATCTTCCAGGCTGATATCTCTGTTGAATTTCAGTCATTAATAACTCAAATGCATTGTACGGCTTTTCTTCCACAGTTCTGTCTCTGAAATTTTCCAAAGCATTTCGGAAATTTTCAGGCAATACCATCCATGCTGCAACAAATTTCTCCATTGGCTTTACAATATTCTAAGCACTAAATATCATTTGGGCATCTCCGAACCAAATTGAATGTTCTTCAGATTTGTACTGCGGTAGACTTAAAATTCTTGGACTGGTGCGGTCGTCAAATTTTGTAGAGGCCCCTAACCTATTCGTGTCTGAGAGCCCCATAGATGCCAGACCGCTTGAAATCCTAAAATTTAGAGTAGAGTCCGATATGCTTATATTTCCATTCGCATCTGCTAAATTCAAATCCGCAATATCCTGTACTAACCTACTTGTGTCCTCAAATTTAATATTAGCTTCCATGTCCGGTTAGTTCAATAATTAAATCGACACTTAATGTTAGGCAATCGGAATGCGAAAGTTGTATCGCTAGAACACCCGAACAAATAATCTGGAAGGAGATATACGTGAACAACAGAATAATCAAATTACCTGTTCCAGAACGTCCCTACAATGTGTGTTTCAATAACAGAATAAAAGACAATTATAGCAGAAATATATTGTTAATATGTATTCGTGTTACTAGAGAAAAATTTTTAAAATAGCAGCAGACCAACAGATGGTACAACCAGTCGAGGTGCGTGACACTCGAAAACTGAAAAATGGCGCACAATTCAAAGTCAAGTATTTAAACAAAGAATGTTCTGGAAAATAAAAGAAAAAATCTTTTTCAAATAAAATTCGTTACAATCAGCCATGGTGGTTTAAATTTATCAGTTAATGTTATTTTACATTTGACGGAGGATTTATCTTCCTACACACTAGCTTAGAATTAGAAAAGATTTATTTGAACACATAATCATCTTCTCTGAGAGCATGTTGCACAGAAGTTGAAAACATTGTTTTGTTTCTGTGACTGTTGCTATTGTACGTTGTGGGTGAACAAAAGAACGCAACGAAGGATTGTATAAAGTTTGAGCAGTAAAAATAAAACTGCACTAGTTTGCATGGTGATTTCTCGATTTTCGTTGTCTCAATCAATTTGACACCTTAAAGAAGAGTTACTGGATGGGCGAACAATTATCTGTTAACTAGCTTATAGTAATGGAATTAAAATCCATCACTATTGTTAAGGCATTATTCTTTCTTTGTAGATACTGTTTCAGTGTGATCGTAAACAATACGGAATATATCATATTGTTTTGGCGCCAGTGAACTCTCAATTTGTAATAGTGAGTCATGAAGGTCTGTTGGCGATTAGGATGATATTACGCATGATTCTTTTGTTGATGATGCCTTTAAATATCCTCTAAATCTCAATGTAGAAAGAAAAAAGGGGGGTAAGTATTTGTTCTTGAATGTTATTTAATGAAAATCATTAGGTTTCGTTATTATCACTTGTGGCTCCAGAAATTGATTATTAGTAGTCGAATTTGTGTTATATTGTCGAGCTACGTCTGTATGGTTTTCGTATACAACATACTTAAAATTCCAGATATTGGTTGCGTGCTTCGCTAGGTAATTCGCTGCTTAGTGTGATCAGCTTTGACAATATAAGCATAGTCTGAAATAAGTTGTAAAATCGATGGAGTTGAATTTTTGAATCACTAATTCTAGTTTCTCTGGTGATGGAACTTGAATTAATTTTAGATATATGGAGGTTCAGTTGAGCAAGTAAACTAAATGCAGTTCTTCTAATTCATAGTGACTGAAGGTTAACCTGGCTTAGATTTAAAGTGATAGGTTTTTTGTAAACAATGTTTGCTTTGTAGTTCTTCAATATTTAACTGTGATGTAGCTATATTTATTGGGTTAATTGGATAAACTAGTGTGGTTTCATTCGCTATGTTTAATTGCGTTATATATTAAACGGAATACAATATTCGAGAACAGTGGTCCTTGTTTTGAAACCTGTTAACCTCCAGTATAATTGGGTAGTGGAAGAGATGGCATGTCGTATAGTATACAGACGAATTGTCTTTGTGACATGTATTTAAAGATAAATTCCATTGTTTGTGCATAAGCTTAGATTAGCAAGTTCCTTAGCGATTGCGTCTGTAGATATTATATATTAAGCCATAGAAATGTCTAGAAATATTATAAACGCGTCGTTGTTTAAGAATAGAATAGCAGAATGATCACAGTTGTCGTACATGGCCGATTTTGAGTGAAACCACGTTGATAGATATCTTTTATATAAAACAGCAGTTCTATCACTTAATATATGATATTGTCCTGAACTTTAGTGAGTGCAGGTAAGTTATCTATTTGAGATAAAGTTTGGAGCTCATTATGGGTTTTGGTTTATAGTAATACATACTACATTTATATATATATATATATATATATATATATATATATATATATATATATATATATATGACAATTTTACTTAATCCTTCCGTAGAGGCATTTATATTTCTCATTTTATAGAATTATATTTTTTGTAACATTAAAATTTGTTCGTGGTCATTTTGTTAAATTATAAACAGTGTTCATTTAGATGAATCAATTAATTCATCTAGAACAAGGCATTTTGTTTTATTGCATACCCAGTCAGCCAAGCGGAATGTTTGAAATGATTTCTGAGGATTTTTTAGCCAACGAAGTAATATAGACTAAAGTTACACTAGCAATTAACCTTCAGACTAGGCGAGACTTGTTTGAGTTGCTGACAACTTTCTAGCTAGAGAAGATCTGTTAGATTGGCGACCGAATAAAGGGAGCTTATTGTATGTTGTGCTAGATTGACGCCGAACGGTAACTCGAAACTTGACCCAATCTTTACTCTTTATATATTTTGCCGGGGAATATATGGCAATGTTTTTTAATAAATTCTTGCTTCTGTCAGTGGATTAATCTGACTACGTTAAATCGATAAAATTTAATTGAATAATCTTCCGTGATTCGACGTCATTTGTCATGAATGGGAATATTACATTTTTACGATCACTATTTGTATTCAAGCTCAGCACAAATTTGGCAGACCAAAATGCCTCTAAGAAGGGCCTAAGTAAAATTTATTACGCTACATATATCTGTTGTATTTCATCCGGGATGTCTTGTGGCATTAGTATGGTGTTGTAATTATTGATCAATAGCTTCTATGAGTTTACTGATTGAACAAGAATGTTCACAGATATGGTGGTTGTGTCCATTTGGTGCCTAGATATTATGGATCACGTGAATTTTACTATTATATATTCTGAGATGTTTCCGGGCTTCAGACTGTTAGGTAATCGCACCGTGGAAGCAATGCCAGAAGTGGTTAATTGTTTGTCCGTTAGCCTGTTAGATATGGGTTTGTCAAAATGATAATGTATTAGTTAGAAAACAGCGTTAACTCACTATTCAGATAGATATTTTTCCTGGTGTTATTAATTTTCTTCCAGATGGAGAAAATGCTTATCAAGTATTCGGTTGGTTGAAAATGATGCTTTTATTTTGGTGCGATATATCAACTTGTATTCTTTAATTTTATAATCTATTTGTTTTATTTTGTTGTGGGGATAGTTTGTACATGCACTAGTCTTTGGAATAGTTTATTCCTACGCTGTAGTTATGATAACGCACTATTAATGTTTCCACGTAAGTATGCCTTATGTGTTGGAGGCAGTTTGGTTGTGATGTGTTCTCATTATTTTGTACATATTTCTGATTTGTGTAAATAGTAGCCAGTCTGTACGTCTAAGTTTTGTGAGAGAATCATTAATTGTAGATGCATTGATTTCTGTTGTGATAAAAGGGTGTTTGTGATTGCACCGTAGTATGTAATTTTAGTGTGTAATAGTTGTTGCTATGTCATCATCAGTGAACATGAGACTGATAGTTTTTTTTGTCTGGAAGGCTGAACACCGTCTTGAATGCATTCCGATTGACTTAAAATATGGAAAACGCTATTAGTAGAATATAAGCGACAGTTATTTACGGTCTTAGTTTATGCGTATTTGGTGTCAATATTGTTAACGATGGAACTGGTACAAGATGAATAAGAAAAACTCTGACTGCAGCTTTATAGCAGTGTAATAAGAAGATACAAAACATTTATCTATGACTAGGATAAACTCGACTAGAATGAATTCTTTAAGAGTGACGAGATCCCAATTCACAGCAGAACATCAAAACTTCAGTTCGAGCATTAAGTGAGTATTATTTTTGCGACGATCGCGAGTGAGGTAGACACCATTGGCTAACGATAAACAGAGTGAAGATAAAGAAGCCCGAAACGGTAGACGATTAAATCTTGTCATCGAATTATGATAAGGGTGTGTTGATGGAAAATTCTGATAAAATTCAAGGCTAAAAACACACGAGACTGCTAACAGCGAAAGCATATCTTCGCGTTTCGATGAATATTCGTTTTAGAAGCTGAAATAGAAGAAACAATTATTAGTATGAGAAAGAAATGACGCTCAGGCCATTGTTCGACAGTCACCATTATATCGTCTAAAAGCCTGTGTAACGGATAGAGGTATCCATAATGACAATGGAGGGCATAATGAGTTTGAAAGAAAAAGGCCACGTTTCCAATTCGTGTTATTTTTATGGAATTTATTTTTAAAACGTACAAGTTAGACACTTTCTTAAACTCATCGTACGATGGGACGTTTTTCTCTGCAGGTATTGCCTTGGAAAACGGTAGATTCAAGTAAAGATTTCATGGATATGATAGGATTGAATTGAGAGCTTACAATTACGCTTTACACAAGAGTGACATTGGTGAAAGACATTTAAAAACGGAAGACAAGTTGAGATCTTTTGCTCAAAGAAAATAGCACTTATGTGCGACTAAATCAAAAGGGTGGGATATTTGTAGAGTGCAGGCGCTCTCGGTATTACTTCACAAAAGGAAATACATTTCAGAGAGCGAGAAGAAATCCTTTTGATGGCAAAAGTTGAATCCGAGGCGAGGAGTATACAAATTTTACTGGCGTAGAGTGTGAGAGTAGTAGGTAAACTTTGAATAAAGTAAGTCGTAGGATAGTGCTTTGTATTTTGAAGCATTTTAAATGGCCTACTCGAAGATTTTTTATGTGATCTCTATGTCTTGGTAAAAGCTAGAAGTCGTCAAAGTATTAATCGAGTCGAGACCGAGCTTCATTAAGCGATACTGAAGTATTTTTTGAATATTGACTGCGTGCTAGCTTGATATATTCCAATGCCACGTTTTGCGTACGCGGGTAATAGCTGTGCACTGTCAGTTCCACAAAGATCCGATTTATCACAATTTCCAATTTTGTTTTGTCTTTAATCGGATTGGATTATAATTCGTTCCAATGGAAATGCGGTTCTATCACATCTTTTTTTACTGGCGACGTTTCGGTGCCTACTTTCCAGCACCATCTTCAGACCACAAAACACAGTACTTTAATCACAATAGCAGATTTAAGCAAATGTGGTAACCTCGTTCCAAAACCATTCTGTTTATATTTTGTTTTTACTCAACACTAGTTTTAATCATAGTAACTAAACTCAATATATAACTATTTGTAATTAGCAGACCAATCCTTACCTCAGCTATCTCAAATTCCCGGTATACATAATCTCATCTCGTATGCAGAATATTGTAGGGGAAAGAGACAGTATCGAACCTTTTCTTATTTGTTATAACTGTATTGCTACTATGTCAGGGTAATCAAAATTCAAAATTGATAAAACTAAAACCTTGACTGTCATATACTGTATTTTATTTAAATCCGGGAGCTATAATGTATACAATGGTGTATAAGGTATTGCGCACATAGTAACAAATTAGTTCAAATATGGAGCAGCAAGTTACTTAGATGGATGGAGAGTGAATGTCACAGCGATGCTTAGGTGAAAGATTAAATAGAGAGAGGTAGAGATAGTATAGACAACTAAGGTTTTTTCAAAAATTAATCGTAAGCACAATGCGATGTTAATCAAATCATAGAAATAATTGCATAATAATTGATCAAAGACAAAACAAAATTGGAAATTGTGATAAATCGAATCTTTGTGGAACTGACTTTGCTAAACTGATAGTGCAAAGTGACTACAAACGAAATAAAATAGCGGATATTCTAAATTTGGCGATCGTATTGCGCAATCATTCAAGAAATATTTTACATGCTCCAAATTTCGTAAGAATTAATATTTATTAATTAAAAATTTGATAACATGGAGCTAACGCGAATCTGTATATATAAACATATTACGGAATGCGAGCTTTAATGAAATTCAGAACTATTCTAGTAAGACAATTAATGTGAATAAGCAAAATCTTGTTCAATATTCAAATTAATAAGAAAAATATTATTAATTTTATTGGGCTGTAACAGAGATGGCCCATATATATATATATATATATATATATATATATATATATATATATATATATATATATATATATATATATTCTTTTGAAATGCGAGCTTTAATAAAATTCATTGTACCCTTCCCATGTGCAAATTTTATCAAATACAAAAACGCTTCTTTCCCTTTCTGTCCTTAAGTATCTACTAACGAAACTATATTTATACATAAATTGGAAGGCAAAACAAGAGAGAAATATGTAAACATAGAGAGATTGTGAAAAAAGGGAACCGATCAATTGCGTGCGTCACCTCCATTTCAGGCTCAATGCCTTTACATGCTTCTTCTGCTTGCATAAATCCGGCTTCAATTCGTTTATCCATACAGCTTCGTGTGTGGCTAGCTCCCTTTTGTTATTGCATTTAGTAATTATTTTGAATGCTACGTCTGGAGAACATACATGCGATGTTTCGACCATGTGTTGCTCAATTTTTGACGTGTATTCACCATTTGATTTAAAACAGGCGTTTAAGCTACAATGTTCTCTCATTCGAGTAATTAACCGTCTGGTCGATCGGCGTACGTAAGTTGACCGACAACTTGCGCATTTATATTGGTAAATAATATTTGATATCGACATTAACAGCTGTTTCTCTTTGATTGGTGGTAAAGGCAAGTGTGTTACCCTAAGTAACACTCGTAGTTTAGCTGCATTAAATGTGCGTGTTAATTCTACTTCAACTTTCTTTTGTGTCGTTTGGGAAAATGCATTCCCTTTAAAAAAAAATATATATATATATACATGCATTTCCAGATTATGAAATCTGGTAGTTCATTTACTGTCACCTAGTTGCCTATTTAAACTTGATATACACTCTGTTCGAGGAAAGTATGCATTTATATTTCTCGTGCACATGTTTCTGTTGTTTTGTTTATTTTGGCCCTGCATTGTCCGAATGGGCTAGTTTTGTGGTAATTATAGAGCTTCTGTTGCTCGCCAGGCTCGTGGTATTTTTTACTTCGTGAAACAT
Organism: Eudiplozoon nipponicum; assembly: GCA_029291075.1. Classification (NCBI taxonomy): domain Eukaryota; kingdom Metazoa; phylum Platyhelminthes; class Monogenea; order Mazocraeidea; family Diplozoidae; genus Eudiplozoon; species Eudiplozoon nipponicum. Next base: position 8,458 of record JAQBSW010010902.1, on the reverse strand, counting down.
CTGTTTCTTGAATATTCTCTTGTCTAATTAAGCGAAAATTTCTGGCGCGGACGATGAAAACAATTATTTAAATCTATGTTGCGATCCTTCTTTAAATCAAGTTTGCGAGCATGAAGTAATCACCAATCCCATTGTATTTAACCAGTTGTCAAACAACAATGCAAAGCCACCGCCAGTCACACGTACCTGCAATCTTGATGTAAATACCAGTCCCTTCATATAAATACCTTAGTTAGTATATCTTAAGTAATGTATAATGTGCGGCAGGGTGGCTCAATGGTTTGAGCAAAAAACTAAAAAGCAGACTCGCCCAAGTTCGAGTTCTGCTCGCGGAAAATTTTGAACAGTACGTAACGTGCTCCCAATGAGGATGAAACCAGTATACCAGATGAAATTCAATTTCTACAGTAAACATTGCGTAAAGGAAAAGCTAACCAGTAAACAACTGTTGTTATGTACCTAAAAATAGTGTGTAGTACGCGGCGGGATGGCTTTGTGTTTTATTTTTCTGTTATTATTTGAATTAATTTGTTAATACGTGCGCGATATCTAATACAAAATTCCTGGATGAATTCCCATTCCTACAACATAGAATTCTTCGTTTATATTGAAAAAGTTGTGCATATAATGTAACTTTCGTTTACATAAAGATTGCAATCTTGATTGAAATTATTGGTCTTTTAGTTTCAATGAAGATCGCGATCTTGATATAAACACCTGACCTATTGTTTACATACATTTGTCCATATAAAATAAGCATTGTATAGTGTGGAAAAGGCAATTCATTCAGTAGACCGATTTCGTCCTTATTGGGAATTTGTCGCGTACTGTCCACAGTTTGCTGCGGACAGAGCTCAAACTTTGACAGTACGTGATGAGTTCCCAATAAGGACATAACCGGTATACTGGATGAATTGCCTTTTCCACACTATACAATAGTTTGTTTATACTGAAAATGTATTTTACACAATAGGTCGGATGTTTATTTCAAGTTCGCAACCTTGATTAAATGTAATTTTTTCCCCGCACGCGCAAACAACGTTCGTTTAATTATATGATTATACTTTTGTATTTCTGCCTTTCTTGTTGCTTCTCTTTTTGCTAATTTTAAATTTGACAGCTTTTATGTAGATTGAGTCTTTTTTGTCTGTTGAATGTACGTACTGCATTCCCTATTCGCGGCCAGATAATCGCTATATAGATCTGATGAATCTTTCGAACATATGTTAGATAACCTATGGGTGAGAGTCGCATATACAATTTTGCCTTCTTTATATGTATAAATTCTGCGTCATTAAGAGAAACCTAAGGAAACGAAAAATTATTGACAATCAGGCTGGAACTGAAATTTTCTAGAAAGACTTAACAAAAGACATCCAGGAAGAACAAGCAAAATTTAAACAAGAAAATAACAGAAAGATGATTCATCAAATATTGAATAGAAAGTAAATTCCATTCTGAATGAGTTGGCAAAACACGCTTAATATACAATGTTTGATTACGAATTCGGATCAGGACTCATAAAAGAATTGCAAAAGGCGAAACTCGTCGGAATAATCACCAAAAAGTTTTACTGAAAACCAAAAATTCATAACACATTTACGGCCTCAGGAGCTTCCCCGATACGGCCCACTATGTCAACAATAAATGCAACGCAAATTAAAATCAGCTAGGTTTATCTGCAAACTACTTCAACTATTAAGAAATATCATAAAAATGAACAAAATCAAGGACACTTTCGCGCTAGCAGATGAACTGACGGGAAAAGCTTCTTACAAAACGAGATGGTCTCGCTTGACGTCTCAACCATAATTACGAACATTCCACTAGAAAAACAGCGTGATTTTGTGTAAGTAAGTAATTAATGGGTCAGGTGTTTATATCAAGACCGCAACCTTGATTATAATAATAAGGGTTCTCGTTTGTTTTGGATTGAGGAGTAATCAATTACGCCTGTGTGTACTCATTCAAATGAAATTATGCGATTTTGCAACACCGGACTATTCACTAGGTAAGCGCATGCCACATCTGTGAGTTGGTGTGTATGTGTGTGAGCGTTTGATTAAGACTGAGAAATAATATGTTACACGTGTAACAGTCATTACAGTGAATCTAAAATGACAACTGTCTTTTCCTAAATGCACACGTCAACCTTATTTTTACACGCTCTTTCCTAAATGAATTAATTACGAGTGGCATCCCGGAGAGGAGGGTAAAGATACTATGAATACAGTAAATAATTAATTTGTGGGCAATATCAATTACGTCATTTCACATGGAGTGTATTAGACAAATAGTCTAACCCTTGCAAATGGTAAATTCTTATTTAGCCACTGTAGTCTCACTTAGTTAGCTGAACATAATAGTTACAGAAATACGCGCGCACACACACAAATATGACTGGAAAATATCTGGTGGCCAGTACACGGTGAGTTCTCAATAAGGACGAAGCTGGTCTACTAGATGAATTGCCTTTTCTACACTACACAATTCTTAGTTTATACTGGCATATGTAAGTAATTAATGGGTCAGGTGTTTATGTCAAGACCGCAACCTTGATTATAATAAATAATTAAGTTATCAAAATTAAATAAGAAACGGATAAAGTGTTTTAATAGGTAAGAATGTTAATGTAAAAATAAAAATGGGTCGTAAAAGAAATTTGAAAATTACCTGATAAAGAAAGCTAATAGAAATAGCGCAAAAAAAATTTGCCTTTTTACTCTCCCATCATAAAAACAAAAATGTTTGTTAAAAGGCGCTACACTAACAACAGAGCATAAAGTAATGAATAAAATAAGATAACAGGTAATCATGGATGAAATTATAAGATAATCATAAAATAAATTAGGAGATATTGAATTACACATCCTCCACATCTGTAAGTTAAAAGCAGTCCTGTGATCTTACTCTTTTACTTAAGCGAGTTTCGGATTCTGATTGGCAAAATCAGGTAGACAGCGGATGCAAACAACTCAAAACACAAAACGAGAAACAGGTAAATAATATATTTCCAGTTGTGCAACATGTTTCTTTAAAAGCTTATTTAGGTACTAAATATGGAGCTATGTCAGTGAAGATGCAAAATCGCTATCACCACGCCAAGAAACAATAAGTAAGGCAAGTGGAAAATATTCGTTTCATTAAAATATGTTTTAAAACATTCGTAATTCCTAAATGTTTTAAATATAAATTGCCATTTCATCTAAATGCTCTTAAACATGAACTGACTTTGGACATAATGAATATATTGATTAGCGATTCATAAAAACGCAAATAAAAACTAATTAGTGAGAAAACTAAAATAAGATCTGTGTTTCTTTCCTTTTTGCACACAGAGGACTTTAAATTTATTGAGGATTTTACTGATGGCGCACGAAATAGAGAGGTAAAAATGTTCAAGTCAGACATGATAGAAAGTTAGTAAATTTTGGCATCCATAGACAAACTCATTAAAGACGTGTCCTGCTGTAACTAATCGAGTGGTAATCCTTTCTAAAATAAATCTTAATAAAACTCAGCTGGAAATGCTTAATCTTGGTCTGAATACAGCTATCGAAATTCAGAAATCACCGAAAAATGAGATAATTACTGAAGCTGTTAAAACAGCACAATTCCTCTCAGACAATGATAAGGTTAAGTTTGAATTAGACTTAGCCGCAGCTGTGCTAACGTATGAAGAGGAAAAATATAAACCGAATTATGAAATAAAAAGTCTCAGGAAAGAGTTAATAGAAAACAGTGTGATATGTTTGAAAGCGGACAAATGAGGAGCGACGGTTCAGGTGAGTCAATAAGATTATTATGATAAAATGTATGAAAAACTAGAAAATATAGGGGTATACACTAGAATTAATAAAGATCCTACGGATAAGTTAAATTATTGGTCAATAACGTAATTGCTAAAGGAGAGTTAGGTCAAACGCATGGTAACGCTCTCATAAAAAGAGATAAATTCGCTCCCAGAGTGTATAAACTAGGCAACCCTTTGAGAGTTATTGTTAATGTCCAACGCTCCTCAACATATAAAATGTCAAAGTTTCTATGCCATAGAATAAGGAAATATTCGTACTTGGTAGACCATACTTTGATGAACTCATACCATTTAGTTGAGATTGTCGAGAGATATGAGCTAAATGAAAACGATAGATTGGCGAGTTTAGATATGGTGTCAATGAAAACCAATATACCAGTACCCAAAGCACTAGACTATTTTCAGTTTTTCCTGGTTGATCATCGAGTAATATTAGAAGAAAGCAAAATAACGATGAGACAGGTCATGGAGATGATGTACGTAGGTATGTTCTTCAATTATTTTAAATTTAGGAATGAATTTTATAAGCGGATTAAAGGTGTTTCAATGGGACAACCACTGACAATTCCAATAGCTAATATCTTCACGCATTACATAGCGAATAACCTCTTAGATAAATCACCCCTAAATCAAAAATTGTATGTACGATATTTGGATGATATATTAGTTATTTGGAATCACGGGGAGAATCAACTGATGAATTTCTTAAACTTAGCAAATCAGGCAAGGGTACTGAAATTTACAATTGAAAATGAACCATGTGGCGAATAACCATTTCTGGATGTCAAGTTAATTAGAAATGGTACAAAACTTGAACGGGGTGTTTATAGGAAGGATACTTACTCAGGTATCCTTCTTAATTTCGATTCAAATCATCCATATAGAACGAAAATCGGTATCTTAAAATCGATGATAATAAGAAGCTTAAAATTAACAGATAAAAAGCAAAGGGAGATTGAAATAGGTAGACTGCGAGAAATATTCAGTGTTAATGTGTATCCTGTAAAGTTAATTTAAATAACTATAATGAGCATTATAAGTAAATTTAATCATGACTGGAAGTACGTGAAGACAAAAAAAAACAAATGATGATCGGAGGGTAATGGTAATACCTGACTCTACATTAAGTAGGAAAATCAAAATGGCAGCATCAAAATAGAATATACGTAATATTTTAAAAATGACCCTTACCCTAGGTATTAAACTGCCCAACCAAAAGGCGAAAATAGAACCGTTAGGCACATCAGGATTATATGAAAGTTCATGTAACGACTTTAACTTGATGTATGTGGGTGAAACCATGCGCCCAATTAAGCTAATAAGAGGCAAACATAAATCCACATGCAAGTGTGGCCATGGTAATAGACTGGATCTTGCACGCCATACAGTAGGGACAGGACACACAATTAATTGGGATGGGAGCAGACGCATATCAATATGTGGCCGTGGCAGATCAACTAGATTGATTAGACAATCCATCGAAATTAAATCGAGAAATGACATCATGAATGAAACAGCCGTAGAAAAATCTATAGGTCCAATTTGGAATACAGAATTAAATAAGGGTATGAAACGAAGATTGCACGAATCAGAATCAGAAACTCACTCAAGTAAAGAATAAGAACACTGGATGGATATTAACTTATAGAGGTAGAGGGTGAGTAATTCAATATCTAATTTATTTCTGATTATCTTATAATTTCATTCTTGATTAGTTGTCAACTTATTTTATCTATTATCTTATGCTCTGTTGTTAGTGTAGCGCCTTTTAACAAACATATATATCTGTATCATGGGTGGGTAAAAATGGCAAATTGTCTTTGCACTGTTACTATTGTCTTTCTTTAACATGCAATTTTCAAATTTCTTTTACGACCCACTGTTATTTTTACTTTAACATTCTACCCTATTAAAACACTTTATCCGTTTCTAATTTAATTTTACTCACTCTCTTAATTATTTACTATATTTTGCCCCTCCTCACCGGGATGCCATTGCTAATTACTTCATTTAGTAAAGAACGTGTAAAATTTTGTCTGACGTGTGCATTTAGGAAATGACATTTATCATTTTAGTTTCACTTGAATGACTGTTACACGTGCCGTTAATTACATGTAACAGATTATTTCTCAGTCTTAAGCAAACGCTCACACACATACACACAAACACACAGGCGTGGAATGCGCTTATTTAAATCGTTGCTAAATCGTTGTAATTTCATTGGGATGAGTATAAACGTGCGTAATTGATTACTCCTCAATCCAAAACAAACGAGAACCCATAGACACAGGCATGACGCAAGCTTATCTAGTGAGTCGTCAGTATTTGTTATTAACTCACTGTAATCTCATTTCCAATATTGTACACATGCAGACAAATACAAAAACGAATTTGACATACACTTACCTAGTGTTTAAGAAAACAAGTTATGCTTAAGAAATCTAACAACAAGTATAAATGGGGCAGTTCAAACTGAAATTTTCTACTTGACGTATTGATTGTCAATTAAGTGTGTGATGTGCTTTCCATTGAAAGAGGCCTCCATATCCGGAGGCCGAAATATTTGGCAACATCAGGTAGACAGCGGATGCAATCAACTCGGAACGCTACACGCGAAACAGGTATATAATATATTCTTTGTCGTGCAACATGTTTCTTTTAAAATAGCAAAACTACCGTCAGTCACACGTACTGACGCGTTTCGAACAGCATAAATCTGCTTTATATTTCTTCTCGTCTGGCGTGAAATCTGTTTTCGATTGCTGCTTTTTACAAGAAAACCCAAGAATTGTGTAATTTAGCTCAGAGCTCCTGAAAATATAATTATAATTTTCATTATATTTGCAAACATTAATAGGCTATCTTATTCTTAAATGTTGAGTGTTTTCGCTCAGTGATGTCCTTCTTTTTATGGATTTGATCGCATTTTTCTTATGCGGGACAATAGATATCACTTGTAGGTCGGTAAAATCTTGAATCCTGTTCATTTTCAGGTTCAACGATTATTGGTCTTGATTGATGTGTTCTCACTTGTCCCTTCATTTCTTAAATCCATCATCAACTGCTTGTCTGAAAATGACGATGGAGCAAGATTTTCCACTCTTTTTGTTCCGATATTTCGCGATCTTATTTCCAGTCTCACCTTTAGGGTTGACAAAATACGCACAGGGAAAAACAACTTGTGGCAAATGTGGTATTTCTCATTCAAGACAGATCTATTTATATTTATTTTAATTCCTAAAGTATTTTTATTGTCTGCCCTAATATCCGGTCTTCATTCCTAATCTCTAATACTCAAATTTTTGCGCAAACTTATCCATGTCACCCTCCCCGCACACAACAATCTATATACAAATATGTCTACTCCACTAAAGTGATATTTCTAGAATAACTATAAGCAAATCTTATGGATTAATATACACGCCTATCCATGATGTCTCTATTTTTAATTGTTGTTACGGACGCGTAGAAGGATCAACAAAATTTTGATTTCAATATTACAGTATTCCTCAAATACTCCAGCTTACCAAATTCCATCCTGTGTGCAATAGGTTATAAAGATATTGAGATTTATAAAACTGTTTGTTGCGGAGAACTAATATATATTCAAGTATGTATTAGGTTTTGCGAACCTAGTAACAAATTAGTTCAGTTGTGACCAGAAGGATAAACCAAAGGCAGCATGAACGGAAAGTATAATCACATGCACATTCGTTTCGTGCTTACTGGCGAATCATCAATTCTCAATTTCGGTGAACTATAGCATAAATTTATATCAATCATATTGGTACAATGTTCCAACTCGGAAACCAACGTGTTAGTACCAAGTACCTTTTCGGTACAATAACGTTGGTATCGGTTACTAACAAAATAGCTATAGTGTTAGTATCATTTACAGACTTGGTATATATATTATATAGTGTGAGTTAGCATTGAAGTCGCATTGTCGTTGACTTTAGATGATGTTAGCTTCACTATTACAGGTTTACACATTCGTCCAGAAGAATGTACCGTCCTATTATCCCACATTCTTGACCAAAATATATAGTGTATAAAGGGCGTAATACCGGCTCCTACTGATGAGTCGCCAGTAAGCACGAAACGAATGTGCATGAGATTATACTTTCCGTTCATGCTGCCTTGGTTTATCCTTCTGGTCACAACTGAACTAATTTGTTACTAGGTTCGCAAAACCTAATACATACTTGCATATATATTAGTTCTTCGCAACAAACAGTATTGCTATTATATATTAGATGAATGATGTCATGCTTACCGCGAAATGTGATAACTGATATCGATCAAGGCCAGGGTGTTTGGTTTAACTGGAGTAACAGGTGTTCAGAAATTGTTGTAATTCTCAATTTCGGTGAACTATAGCATAAATTGATATCCATCATGTTGATACCATGTACCGACTCGGAAACCATAATGTTAGTAACACGTACCTTTTCGGTACAATAACGTTGGTATCGGTTACTAACACAATAGCTATAGTGTTAGTATCATTTACAGACTTGGTATATATATTATATAATGTGAGTTAGCGTTGAAGTCGCATTGTCGTAGACTATACGATGTTAGCTTCACTATTGCAGGTTTACACATTCGTCCAGAAGAATGTACCGTCCTATTATCCCACAT